>CM077504.1:1000234-1263628 GCA_039654745.1 Houttuynia cordata
GTTAAGTCAGCTTGTTTCATTATGAGCTGAGGGTTCCAATCTGGGATTTTTTATACTAGTTTGAGCGCCTAGGGGAGCACAGATACGGCAGAAACCACTTGCGGTATCCTAATAATGAAAACAATATATGTAGGCGTTGAAGTTAGGATGACTTTTGTCTAAACCAGCATGTAAGGAGAAAGTATTTAAGAGTGCCTACCATATTTAGTGTTCGAGTCCTTGCAAAGTAAGCATAGTGAATTTATTTTGTGCAGTTAACTTTAGGCTAGAAATTATGTAGCAAAAAATAATTTTGGCAAAGTGCACAAGGTTGTGTAGTTGTAATCTTTGTACCATAAGGATTTTGAATGAAGAATAGATGTGGTGCTACAATTCCAAAAATATATTTAATATTTATATAAATAATTTTTTATTAGCTGCGTCGTATCCTACTTTTTAGAAAAATGTCGTGTCCCCGTGTCCGTATCGTGTCGCTGTATTCGTATCCATGCTTCCCAGGTTGAAACTCAAGGAAAATAACCACAATGCAAAACAACAGCCATAGATTTTAACAGGAGGTTTTTTCTTCACATTTAACATTCAACTACTTATTCACATCTCTTTCTAATACATGGTTACGCTCAACTATTCAAATCCTTACTTGTAAGTCAGTGATCTTGTTTTATATTTAACCCGTAACCCTGTCTCTAACAGAAAGCCTATCATTATATGTAGAACCAAAACTAAGTAAAACAACAGACATGATATAATCGATACAAAACTTCACCAAATTCCCCACTTAGTTTATAATTTGCCGATTTGAAAAAAGAACAAACAATCCTGACATTAAAATCAAATAAATGTTTACCAAAACGCATCACAGTTGATAACAAATATAAATGACTTACTATCAAATTTCAAAGCGAGCCTCCTCTTCTCGAAATGATAGGAAAAAGTTCAAAGTCCACGTTTTTGCTGTAGATTCCCCGGAGAAACACGCAGAAAAAGCTCAGAAAAATCTTCGGCGTTGTTCCTTCCTGTTGAGAACAAATCGAATTACGATCAAAATCCAAGCCAAGAACTTTACTTTGAATTAAAAATCTCAACTTCTTTCTTCAAAACAGATCCGAATCTTGTCAAAGAAATCTGAGCTCGTTTACCAACAACCTTGAGAAAATAAGGTTGAAGATAATGGAGAAGCTCTCTGTCGACCACTGCCGGCCTCTCAGGAGGCGGAGCTACAGCGGACGGCGGCGGCGGAAAAGCGAAAGAGGGGGTGACAGGATCGGGTTTTCCGTTGAAGGCTATCCTGACGTTGATATTTGTACGAAATGGATGCAACACCGTTGGTACATGGGGCCGAACCCACTAAAATCAATCAACGGTGGAAATCGCTCCACACGATGTCTGCTATCGCGTGGACTTTTGATCGTAAACTAAAGATTTTGGTGTTTTGTGCAGAAATACTATAGCCAGTAGCCACCTTTTCGTAAGAACATTCCAAGGGGCTGTTTGGTTCATGAATTGCCGCCTGAATTTGTAGATGAATAGCTGAATCCTGCTTGTTCATAAATTTGGACTAAATTCAAAATTCAGCCTAAAAGATGATTCTTTCTTAATTTAAGCTTAATTTGTGAATTTCCCATGAGGATATTCATCAAATTACGACTAAATTATGAATTTTTATTTTAGCAACCAAACGAGATTCCTATTTTTCACCCATTCAACTTAAATAAACTCTCTTAATTAACTTCAAATTCATTAAAATTCACTAACCAAACGGCCCCTAAAATAAAATGCTTCTTCTCCCACTTTATTTTCACGGTCACCTCACGTGCCCCATAGAAATGGGGCGGGCTCCACATTTCATTTCCTTTCACCGCACTAGGACGTGAGGTTGGCCAGTGATAAAAAAGCAAGAGGAATAATAGTACTCTATTTGAAAAGGGGCGCAACTAAGGGTGTAAACGGGCCGAGCCGGCTCGCGAGCTTTTTCGGCTCGGCTCGTGCCGGGCTCGGCTCGGCTCGGGCTCGTCCCAATACGAGCCGAGCCTGAGCCCAACAATATTCGACTCGGCTCGGCTCGAATAAGCTCGCGAGCCAGCTCAAGCTCGGCTCGTTATGTTATATATGTATAAAAATAAAATAAATATAGTAGTATGTATAAACAAATCTAACTATTTATTTTTGTTATTTTCTACATGTAAAAAAGTAAAGCTATTAAATTGCAAAGTTATGTTTCGAATGTGATACAATAATATTGTGACTACACTATAAATTAATCGTTCTTTCAAGTTTTATTATTAATAAAAATAAAATTTATACTTTCGAAAAATAAAATATTATATCTTTATGAAGCCAGAAGTTTTTATACCGCTATTTTTCCCTTCCCTCTTTCAGAAGATTGGAGCCTCTGCATTTGCAACTTCGAAATCCACCACATAAGACTTTTATCATTATGAGTCTCAATTGTTGAAAAAAATTAATTTTTTGTTCCTACATAAAGATGTAATACCTACTATTTGGGGGCAAAGTGTTCGAGGCTGCATCAGCCTCTCTTCTGCCATCTAATTTTGGAATGGTGCAAAGAGAATAGAAAGAATTCATGCTTTCCCCCGGTCGATTTAGTTTAAGGGGCTCTCTCTGAGGCTGACACTTGCTTAATTGGCTTTCATGGTTGCAGGTTCGTGAATTAAGTAAGTAATAAATGATCACCATTACTCTATTATTAGCTATTTTTTAAAAAAAAAATGTTCCATCTCCAATCCACTTGACTCATTTTAGCCCGCCATTCTACAGGCTTAAAAGAAAATAATTCCTCAGCCTCCCTTAAGTGGAGGCCTCAAGGAAGGTAAAGGGGTTGGAGCCGAAGATTGTTAGGTGTTTGAACCGTACGTATGCCATTTCCAAGAGACCGCCGAATTATAGAGCCCCATTGTTTAGTCTAGTTTTCAGGCTCACATTACCTACAAAAAGACAGACAGAGAGAATGAAAAGAAAAAGGGACGCCGCAATCAGAAAAAAACCGTCTCATAAACATTAGAGTGACATTGGCCCCCTCCCTCCTCATCACATGCCTTTTCGGATTTTTCAATTCTAAAATTTTTCTTCTTTATTTTTTTATGATTTCTCTTTTCTCCAATGGACGAATCTCTGCTCTGGTAAGCTTTTTCAATTTTACAATGTGTCTTTGTTTTGTATCCTTTCTATTGAGAGCGGATCAGCTGCACATACAGGTGCAGAGGAAATCCTCTGGACATACGCTATTTTCCTAACGCGTGTCCCTAACAATGACCTTTCTAATGTGTGTTCCGTTGGTTTCTCAAAAACACGTCACTGCATGCAGATCAAAGACACGCGTCACGATTTCTTATGCACACCCGGTTCCTTTCTCTTGTCGGATTTGGAGGAGGAGGAGCACCCAAAACAGGGATTTGGGGGAGGGGGGCTCTGCCGCCCCGAGGGTCGCCGGAGGGGGGGCGTCCGACCAAGCGGCAGGGGGGGGGGGGGGGAGGAGGCGGTGCTGGCGTGGGGAGGGGGCGGCGACGGTGCTGGCGAGGGGAGGGGAGGGGGTCGGCTACAGCGCTGGTGAGGGGAGGAGGAGGGGATTTTGGGTGGGGGAGCAGCTGAACAGAGAAAGAAGGGGGGGGGGGGGGGGGGAGGGGCTCCGGGCAAGGGGCTCAATGGGGCGGCGTCGGGGGGAGGGGGCGACGCTGGCGGTGAGCGAGGCAACTGCGGCGGCGGCGTGGGGCGTCAGGTGAGTCCAAAAAAACTGTTTTTTTTTTCATTCTGATCCAGTGATCCGTCACCGCGATCGACGTGTGACAGCATCATAATCGGTGCCATTGCCGGCGACACCGACGATGGGCAGTCCTACGCCGTCGGCCGGTGATGCGCCGGCGAGCCGAGCTCGAGCCTGGGCGGAGCCTTCTAGTATGAGGCACTCGAGCTCGAGCTCGAGCCGAGCTCCAGAATCCTGAATGAGCCGAGCTCGAGCTCGAGCCGAGCTCCAGAGGGACCGAGCTGTAAACGAGCCGAGCCGAGCTCGAGCTCGAATTTGAAATTTCGAGTTCGAGCTGAGACATGCCCAAGCTCGGCTCGTTTACACCCCTAGGAGCAACACTAGGATTTTCAGCGAGGTCATGACGATGAGATCTAATAGTCAAGTCAAAGTAATGTTTAATTGGAGATTTTAGAGCTTACCTACTTTTAGAAGCAATTAAATTCAAAGAGTGAATGTAATGAACAGTATGATGAGACAATTATGCTCAAGATATGATGTGCGCGCAAGCCTATGAAGCGTGTGTAACGATCTGGTTTGTGAATGACCAAATTATAACCAAATTATAACAATCTCACGGATTTTTTATCTACCATGATGCATATAGCGTTAAAAAAAAACAGAGGAATAACTTTTTCTGCTCCGGAAAATTGCAATTTGTAATCATATGCTCAAACTTGTACAACTACTCAAAAGTTCAGACAGTTATTACTTCCGATACATCTATTGTTGATAGTTTCAGTGTTCATCCTTGGGAGTAACTTTCTCTGGCTTCTGTGATTCCAATTCTTTAGGCTTTGCTTTCTCTTTCTCCACTGTTCTGCAAAAGGTACAAAATCGCATAAATTATCAGCTTCAAAAGTGCATTTCGAGAATATAAATACTAACCGCCAAATAAAAACAACCAGCAATTGCAGAGACCAAACATGCCTGGCGGCTCAACGTATTAGCCAAATAAAAGTCACTAGAACAGAAACCTAATAGACAAACGGAAAACTATTCAAAAATAAAAGGTCACGTGGTCAGGATCCATTGTACGCTAGTAAAAGAGCAAGCTTGTCAAATACCAGAATGCTAATTCAGGAAAATCATATGGTCAGGATGCATTGTATACCAGTAAGCCGCATATTGAGCATCTCTGACCATGCAATGCAAAATTTTAACCAGCCAGTCTGGCTTGCTTGCGGGTTAGAAGTTAAGGCTTCCGGCAGTCATAATACAAGCAAAAAATGAACTTCTCACTAAAAGTCTATTAGCAGGAAGAAGCTACCAATGAACTTGAGAAAAAAAAATGAAACCCAGACAAACATCACACAAATTGTTTGTAAATGGGAAAATCATACAAACGGAGAAATACAACGCAAGTGAGGCCAAAGTTTTAAGACTGTATTCAGTAAATCTTCAGGTAAGTGTGAAAGACCAAAAGCAAATAGAGTTAACCATGCAATCCCTCTCTCTAACTCACATCAAGGAATATAAGAAGCGGACCACATCAAACTTAAAGCAACCACTCCTTAAAAAACGTTCTCATTATTCACTTCCAAAGATTGTGGTATATGCAAATGAGAAACATTGCAGCATTTTGTTGACCAAAGTCATAAAATCAAAACTTTACTTGGAGGCAGCAACACTTTCTTCCTCCAGCCACTGGCGAATATGGCGAACATTCCTTCTGAATATTGAGGCAGACTGTTTTACATCGCTGCGGAGAAGTAAGACAACAGCAGTAACCCCAGCAACAGTGAGTATGAAATTGGTCAAAGCCATTCCTGTAATCATCCCACTCATTTAAGTCATATAACCGAAATTGATGATATCAAAAGAATGGGCACAATTTTCATAATCATAATCAAGTAGCGCCTTTTCTCAACTATTTGGGGTCGGCGACATGGATCTTACTCCTCCATTCAGGCCTGTTTTGGGCTACCTCTTTTGTAAGAGATAGTAAAGTCAAATCTTTTTTTATTAACTCCATCAAAGTTCTCTTAGGTCTCCCTTCCCTCTTTTGGCATCATTTACATGCATCACTTTTAATCTTCTCAGAGGGGCATCTATTGGTCTTCTTTGCATATGCACATATCCATGCAATCTATATTCCCTCAACTTCTCCTTTAAAGGAGCTACCCCTAAACTCTCACAGATATATTCATTTCTAATCTTCTCTCTCCTAGTTATCCCACTCATCCACCTTAGCATTCTCATTTCGGTTACATTCAACTTATTTATGACTTCTCTTTGGTGCCCAACACTCTGCTCCATTGAATATTACAAGCTTAATAGTTGTCCTATAAAACTTGCCTTTAAGCCTTTTTGGAACACGCTTATCACACAACACTCCCGGGGCTGCCCTCCACTTTACCCACCCCGCATTTATCCTATGCACCACATCACTATCAATATCCCCTTCTTTATGGATATTGGATCCTAAGTAACGGAAATGATCACACCTTGACACTTCTTGCCCATTTATTTCAACTAAGGTTTTACACCTTCCTTAAAATTAAATTCCATCAAAACTATGTTTCTACCTATAGTTTAGAATGGGCACAATTTTACTTAGCAAAAAAATAGAGTTTACAGTGTAAAAACTATGTTTCGTGCTCTGTTTTCCTAAACAGTCCCTAAGCCCTAAACTTATCAGATATAACACAAGTAACAAGTCTAATCACTAAAATTCCATGTACATGCAATAAGATAACAACCAATTAATGCCTCAAATGCAACAAAGTGAATTAACTGGCAGCAGACTATCACCAAGTACAACAAAAGAAACTATCACCAAGTGAAACAAAAGAAGCAATGCAACGTTTTGTTTCTATGCAGAGACTAGGAAGACATGTTTGACGTTTCTTCACAAAGATAGCTCAAGTCATGAGACAATTGGCGAAATAACCAAAAATCATATATGAAGCGATAAAGAAATCAACTTTAATCTCATGAACGGCTTTAACAAACCATAATTAATCATATATATGCATAAATCAGAAATACAGAATCCCCACATGAACGGCTTTAACAAACCACATAAACTTGATCTCACTCTTCTCGTCAAAATGAAATTGAAATTAACAGAAAAATGCACACTCTGATAGTTTCATATTCACAAGTTCCTCATCATGCTTTGAGGACAATTTCAACAACCCACGGCGTCGGCGAAGAAAGGTAGAGTAGAAGCAGAAAGGGAGTACCAATGGGCTTCTCCGGCGGGAGATAGAGCTGCAACGACAGAAGATGGCTGGTGACGGCTGCCTCTTCCCAGATTGTTTCTCACAGAATCTCCGAGCTGGGTTCGGCTGGTTCCGATCGGATGGTCCGAGTGACGGCGAAAGTCGCTTCCTTTCGCCGGCGAGGGCTGAATGTTGATCTGAAAATGGTGAGTCGGCAAAATAAGTAGAAGGAATAGACCGTCGGGCCAGCCCAACCCAATACATTTGAACCCCACGATATCACGACCAAGCGGGCCGAACCTTTCATAAGTGATATATCGGAGAAATATCGGAGAGGGGAAAGATGGCGGCGGCGGGAAGAGGGGGATCATCGGCTCCTGCGGCGAAGATAGTGTTGAAGGAGAAGGAGGGGCGGTTCGAGACGGAGGACGGGAAGGCGTACTTGCAGTATGTGGTGAGGGAGCAAGGAAGAGTCATGGACATGGTCCACACCTATGTGCCGTCCAGCAAAAGGGGCCAAGGCCTGGCCTCCCTTCTCTGTGTTTCTGCTTTTGCCCACGCCAAAGACCACTCCTTGTCTGTCATCCCAACCTGCTCTTACGTCTCTGTATGATGACCCCTTATCCAATTGTTTGGTTTTGTGATTAATTTTGTGCTAAATTTATAGCCAGCTCTATTAACGGCAGGAGTTTGACTTCTGATGGATTGTAGAAACAATTCTTCCATCCTAACCCTTGCACACATATCATTGAGTAAATTCTTGTGAGCAATTGTTGATTTTTTTTACTCTTATAGTAGATTTTGACGAACAATTGTTGGGTTTTCTGACTTGGGTAGATTTTGCTGAACAGTTGTTGATTTTTTAAATTTGTCTATCTGATATTGAACTATACTGAGATTGTGCTCAACTTTTGTGATTGTAGGACACATTTCTTCCTCGGAATCCATCTTGGAACTCGCTTGTCTACAGCGGGGATCGCACTTCTCGTATCTAAATCATTCTCTGGAGCTAGGTGGTTTATCTCCCTACTGCTTTCCTCCCCTTTGGGAGGCCTTAAGGGAGATATAGAAGGCCAATGACTTGCTTGCTTCTAAAATGGTGCACACTAATTACATGTTGATTATAAAGCTTAAATACTGATTGAAACTTTCGGTTAGTTCATGTATTTTGGTGTGAGGAAATCATCATTAACACAAATCAAGATTGAAGGACATCATACATCGTAGTCTTAGTTCCAGAGTGTTCAGGCTCTTTGCAGCGAATCTGTTCAGCAAAATTAGCAGAGTCGTGATTCAGTAAAAGGCCCCATAAGTTCAGTGGTTGAGACATTTCACAAATATTAGAACCAATCGATCTTACTTTAGACCTGTTTAGCATACTCCACAATTCCATCACACTACTAAATCTTGAGTAAGGTATTGAGTTGGGTGATTTTGCAATTACCATTCCAAACACTTTTTTCGCATATTTTCTCTATCTCTGGACATCGGATATATAAGATTTTCTTTTTTACAAAGAAGATACTCCTCACATCTTGTTATAATAGCTCCATTGTGTAAAAAAAAAGACAGATCTATTTTAGATGCTCCATTGAGTAGTCAGGCTCTTGCAGTGAATCTGTTCAGCAAATTAGCAGAGTCATGATTCAATAAACCAATCGATCTTACTTTAGACCTGTTTAGCATACTCCACAATTCCATCACTCTACTAAATCTTGAGTAAGGTATTGAGTTGGTGATTTTGCAATTACCATTCCAAACACTTTTTTCGCATATTTTCTCTATTTCTGGAAATCGGATATAAGATTTTCTTTTGTACAAAGAGCATACTCCTCCATCCTGTTATAATAGCTCCATTGTGTAAAAAAAAAACGACAGTCACCCGAGTGTTCAGGCTCTTGCAGTGAATCTGTTCAGCAAATTAGCATAGTGATGATTCAATAAAAGGCCCCATAAGTTCAGTGGTTGAGACATTTCACAAATATTAGAACAAATCGATCTTACTTTAGACCTGTTTAGCATACTCCACAATTCCATCACTCTACTAAATCTTGAGTAAGATATTGATTTGGTGATTTTTCTATTTACCATTCCAAACACTTTTTTTGCATATTTTCTCTATCTCTGGACATCGGATATAAGATTTTCTTTTGTATAAAGAGCATACTTCTCCATCCTGTTATAATAGCTCCATTGTGTAAAAAAAAAACACAGTCACCCGAGTGTTCAGGCTCTTGCAGTGAATCTGTTCAGCAAATTAGCATAGTCATGATTCAATAAAAGGCCCCATAAGTTCAGTGGTAGAGACATTTCATAAATATTAGAACCAATCGATCTTACTTAAGACCTGTTTAGCATACTCCACAATTCCATCACACTACTAAATCTTGGGTAAGGTATTGAGTTGGTGATTTATTTTGCAATTATTATTCCAAACACTTTTTTTCGCATATTTTCTATCTCTGCACATCGGATATATAAGTTTTTCTTTTGTACCAAGAACATACTCCTCCATCTGTTATAATAGCTCCATTGTGTTTAAAAAGACAGTCCTATTTTAGATGCTCCATCTAGTAAATTTAAGTTGATTTTGAACCTCTTCTTCCACTCCCCCCCCCCCCCCCCCCCCCCAAGTTGGGGTTAGGGTTACTACCGTCTAATGAAAATCAACATTTTCCCATATGGAACTATTAAACCAGAACAGAGGAAGTATATAAAATTAGTTCATTGAAGTTGCCTCCAGTTGCATTTGTTCTTCTGTTAAACATTGAAGCTGTGTAGCGAATCCACCTCCTTATCCCGCGCCATTTCCTCGAAAAACATCGCCGGGTGCAGCTCGTGGATAGCAATATTAGCTCTACGATGTACATGAACAATGAACAAAAGGCAGCCAAGAACTTTGATTAGTTCATTTTTGTTTTCTAATTTTGACTATGGAGTAGTAATTACAGCAAACGATTCTGACTAGTTCACTTTTGTTTTCTTATCCGGACTCTGGAGTAGTTAGTACTTGCAACCAAGGATTTTCACAATTCGTATTAATTTTCTAATCTTGATTTGGGAGTAGCACTCCCTGATGCTAGCAGATGAGTGACAGAAAGAGATGAGTTGATGTAGACAAAGGGGTCGTTTGGTCAGAATTCAAACTCAATACACTGAAGAATTGCTTGACCATAGGGATTCGGATTCAATACAATGAAGAATTGCTTGACATAGCACCCCTTTTTCATGAAAATTTTGTCAACGTTAATTTTTCTTCATCTGAATGTCAAAAGTCACCTAATCTGATGAGTTTATCTGTTTCAAATCCAGACGAGCTGGAGTACAGAGTGAATTTGTGCAAGCATGAACTCAAACAGACAGTCCTAATTGGGTCCAGAGTACTCAGACTCGCCTCATTATCAGTTATCACAACAACAAAAAAATAAAATAAAAAGAGCCCCATGCACTTCATTTGCACTCTCTCCCATGCAATGAAGCTCCTCTGGATTGGAAAGTGAGCAAAATTATTGAAGTGTGGGGCCCGTACGGTAAAAGAGAGTTTTGTTTCAGCTCTCGTGTTTTTGGTGTTAGGGAGCAACTCTAGCCATGTAACGTCCAAGAAAACCTGGCACCATTTGAAAAATTACCAACCCATAATTAGGTAGTGACTGGATTTGCCAAGCTAATTAGATCCTGTGCCAGGATTTGCCAAGCTAATAGATCCTGTGCCAATAAATTTAACTTATTTTCAAATGCTCCCATGTTTTTTTGGACAGGGAGTAGTAGGACCCGCAGTATTCAAAATGCAGACGAGACGAGCTTCGTTGGACAGAGACGAGTCTCGCCTTTCTACTCCAAACCACGAACATTGGCGACTCGCAGCTACCCACTGTGACTGGTCCACCAATGAGCCACAAGCCCACAAGCCACACAAGAAAAAACCAGCGCGCGTCGAAGGTGCTTCGGCGACTCTCGCGACTACCAATCACCAATTCGCGTGCGACCGTGTCTGTGAGGGCTAGCACTGGCTCAGAAGAACTCAGAAGAAGAAGCCGACGAGGAAGCGGAGCGGCGGCCGACTCGACCCTCCCCTCGCCGGAAGTGTGGTTTTCGGCCAATTCGATAACGGAATCCGACCGATTTCCGTCTCTGTAGCGCTGCTGGTATTGGGTCCTGATGGCTTCCTCGGGTACGATTTCTCTTTCACTCCCAACTTCTTTGGCTATTGAAATAAGGTTTCGTTCATTGGTTTGGTCTGCGATTTGGCTTGATTCGTTCTTAATTGCTGAAAATGGAATCTCGGCATATTTGGGGATTCTTGAATTCGATCAGTTGAATGATTGTTGGGGGTGAAAATGAAGTAATTAAGTTTCAAAAACTAAACAAATTGATATTGGTAAGCTGAATTTTGATGTGAATAAGTTATTGAATAATGGAAGAAGATAATTGTTGTGGAAGTGGCTACAACTTGATGATGTTTGTTTTATAACAAGGGGGTGTTCGCGTCCTTAGGACCCGACTAGAAGGGGCAGGGCAAGCGGCATCTTAGAGCGCCGTATCCTGCCGGAAATTCACTCGGCCATGTACAGGGACCACCCATTGAACGCACTAGGAAAATTGGGATATAATCCCGAGTGGGTGGCTAACGGGAGTGGGGGATTTGAAGTCAGAACCTTCACTTCAGGAAGTGTGTCCTGTCCGTTCCACCATCATCCTATTGATTTGCAATTGACCATGCTGATGCCCAAATATTCGTGCTTATGTTACCGGCAAGTTTGGGAGGAAAGGGGATTTTGATAGTTAATATTTCGGTTTTTTTCAAATGTTTGTAAATGGGACATTGAGTTTTTTTCGTATTCCCATTTGTAGATTATGCTTACTGTATGACACAAACGTTTGTTTATGTACCTCGGTGTGTTATTATTATCTGTATTTTGTGTTGCTCATAGCAATGTTATGTGAACCTTTTCTTCCAGAGTTGTTCCCATTCAGTTTCAGTGGAATCCGATGCAACTACCATCTAAAGAGTTTCCAGTTCTTGGAAACACAGCGACCTTGGCTAGGTATTTTTAGCACATTTTATTGTCTCGTTAAACACTAAGAAATCTCTTTCATATTAAAAGCTAGAGATGACAGAGTACGTCTTCCCCTGTTCTGACTTTTGTGAAAACAGATCTTTATGGAGTCAGACTTCGGCCTGTTCCCCCTTTTGGAAGTTTGAGCAGCAAGCCTTTGGTTGATCACGCGCTTATCCATTGTTGTCCTGCCTGATGAACTTCTCAATGAGGTACCCTATACATGAGTTTTTACACAAAGGCAGTTCTATATGTTAAAATTAGAGATAGGGGGAGCAGAAATTATAACTGTCGAACCAATACTCATATATTGAAAAACCAATTGTGTCTTTTAAAAAAGACCGGAGGGAGTATAAAATATATGATTTACTTGGCTCTAATAGTCGTGACTATGGGTGCTAGATATTTGCACGGATGACTCCCTACAGCTTTAGGGAGAGCAGCTTGTGTTTGTCGAAAATGGAGATACACTATTCGCAATCCTGCCTTCTGGCGTAGTGCTTGTCTTAAAACTTGGCAGGTAGATGAGTGTATTCCACATGAAATGGATCATCTTTTATATAAATAAATTATGTCAAATCTGAATTGTGATATCTTTTGTTTCAAAGTTATGTGGTAGTGGTAGAAAATTTCAGAATTTTCCAGTCCGTGTATGAAAGTTCGTGGAGAAAAATGTGGCTTCTAAGGCCAAGAGTTCGTACAGATGGTAAGCCACATTATTGTCATTGGTTTTTATGGTAGTGTTAAATTACTAGTTGTAAATTAGTAAAAGCAATCAGGAATAAAACAAGAAGAAGAAATATTAGCTGTTCCTAATGAATTACATTTTAATTGTGTCCAATTTGTAACTTTTTTCATCCAAGTGTCATTGAGGGTGGTACCTAAAAGGGCATGAAGTGCATCTTTATTTGATTATTTTGCTCACTAATGAAATTTGTTTCAGATGCTGAAAAGGAATGTTTGATTCTACTTTATTTTGGCATTAGTGGAAAATAAAAGAAAGCAATCTAATTTTTTTCAAAGTTGCTCTAAATGTTTTTTTTATTGGCAAGTATTTTGACCTATGTCAGCTCTTCAGTTTGTATGAAACTCATCTTGTTTTTCATCACTGAAAATTTAGTCAATATACTTGCCTTTCCTGGTTCACATGTCAGGTATTTATGCGAGTAGGAACACTTATATTCGTGCTGGAGTTGCAGAGTGGAAAGTGACAAATCCAGTTCATGTGGTATGTTCACTCGTGTAGAATGGACTTCCGTCAGGTTCTGGATATTAAGTTTTATTTTTTTGCCAAATATATGTAATTTTGAGAGACGACTATAAATGGCACATAAGGTTTCAGCTAGATGTCAATGTCTCTTAGATAAGCCTGATTTGGGCTTGATTTCAATGAAATTTGCAACTAGTGATGTTGTTTATAGAAAGTGAACCTGTATGTTGGGAGAAATTGATGCGAGGTTAACAATCAGAAGTTTTTGTTGTACACAATTTCTACTAAAGTCATATGGAAGAATACTATAGTACAATAGCACAGGAGAACAAGTTATATAAGAGTGGCGATGAGTTTGAAAAGTTAGTCTTATTGCCTTAGAATTTGCTTGTTGCAACTACTCTTGGTTCGCAGATATGCAACCTTACATTATCTAATATTATATTCCTTTTTCCCAGGATCTTACATGTTTCTTTGTCTATTCTTGTTGCTATGCCCCCAAGTTTTATTATTTTGACATTTTCTATTTTCAGGTATGCTACTTCCGCTACATAAGGTTCTATCCTAGTGGGAGATTTCTTTATAAGGTTAATGATGTCATTTGACAATTTGAGAGGTTAATATTTCATTACTATGCATGTTCGGTAACAAAATTTTTGTTTGTCAATTGAGCAGAATTCTTCTCAAAAAATTAAAGATGTAGCAAGGTACATGAACTTTCGTGCATACAAAGCTGACTGTGTGTTTAGTGGGGCGTTACACGTTGTCTGAGGATCAGGTCTGTTTACACATCATTTTCTTTGGATTGTGGTCGCGAGTTGGTACTCATTCTTGGGAATAAACACCCAGCTTCTCTCTTAACACATTTAAATACTTGTGGCAACCGTAAGGACGATGGCCACTGGATTTTGCCACATTGCATTTGTTCCTAGGACAAGCTTCTTTCATCATTTTTCTTCTTTCTTCCTTTTACTTTCTTTTTTGCATCTAGGTGCTTTTTATCCGCAGTTGATGTTAGTGTTTGTTGAATTAGAAATTCACATTTGCTGGTCGCAACAATGTCTCTTCTTTTATCCTCCTTTTGTGTTATAGTGGTTAAGGTTACATTTTTCAGGTTGAAGCAGCTTTATTATACCCCAGGTCTGCGCCCTACCGTACTGAGAATCCGTCTAAGGTATATGTGATAAATGTGTACCCAGCGAACGGGTAGATACAATAAAAAAAGATGTTGAAATGGTTAAATTAACATGAGGGGATGGTGATGTAAATTATATATTAGCTAGAAAGAGAAATTCTTTATTTAAGGCAAGAAAGACTTGGTACCATTGTGTATGGAAATATGTTTCGTGGTGTTGGTTACCACATCTAGAATTCAGCATCTCAGCAGCCTACTCTATATTCCTTGTTATTTTTTCACCATATCTGGAATTGTGCATGTCAGCACCATCAGATGACACATTCAATTATGGTGGTCTGATAGGTTACGAGGAACAACTGTGGGGGCAAATAATCGTCTTGATCTTCTTTCTCTTGTTACCAGTGGTGTGAATGATGCAGAAGTCACTGAGCGTGCTGATGATGTGCTTGGAGTTGTTGAAGGCTGGCAAGATAATGAGACTCATAACCCTGATGTCCCAGCAATATCACATCGGCGTGGAATGACCCCTTTTGTATTTGTTCCATTTGAAGAGGTGATTGATAGCTTTCGTGTTTTTTGTGATGAACTGATGATTTTTTACTTGAGGACATCTTTTTTTCTTCAAATATACCTTTCTCATTGCTCCTTGCTTGGTCATTCTCTACACGAATTATTCTTTTCATGCCAGAGCTCCTTTTCATCTGGAGAAGCTAGCCTAATGTTTAGCCTAGAAAGTTATGAATTGTCTACAATTCAAAATATCGTAATGATGAAAAGTCATTTTTGACTTAGGATCTTAATGTCTTGTGCCAAAATGTTTCAGCTGATTATATTCTGTATAGAGCAGATAATATCAATTTATTTGATTGCTACTCTAAAATGTGTGAGTAGATGATAGAGTGATGGGTTACTGTCACAAGTTATGCAATGCACACTAAGCAAAATAGTATAAATGCTTCTCAGCAAAACTGGTTATTTCATTGTTGCCTACTGCATTACTTATTTTGACATCTCAAGAGGAATATGATAATGCCACACCGGTGTAGGCATGCACTTGTGTGGCAGGTGTTTGTTAAATACTGAAAAGTGGACTATTGTGAGGCCACTTTGACTTTCAAGGAAAAAACACAGTTGCATGTCTACACCAGTGTACAGTTATCAGCTTCCATCTCAAGAAGGTCTTCTTGAAAGACGGATTTAAGTATATCACTGGTTTAGGGATTTAACTGTTGGATTTCTGCCCTATGTTCTAGGTTGATACCTCAGTTCTGAATCTTCCAGTGGAGAAGATGGATTATTTTGTTCCTGGATGAAAAATGACCCGGCAGATATGTACTCTGTAAATTACGTGTGCTGTTTTTTGTTGTCTGTTTTAGTTTTGCATATGCTCTCTGTATTTGCAGTTTCCATAAATGTTTGAATGTATTTATCCGAACATGGTGTGCTGTATGTTTCAGAGTGCAATTTTATTGTACACAATGTTACTCGTCTATGGTGTCATTCACAAATGTAAATTTATCATGATTTCTGGATGTATAACATACATTGTTCTGTTTGATCAAACTAATGATGTGACCTAGGCTGCCTAGAAATGATTGGTTTTGGGTTTTGTACCCAAATGATTTGCTGGTGATCTTCCGAATTAGGATTGATGGATGTTTTAATTGCTTATAAGAGTGTAACAAAAGCTGCTGCAATTGTTACCTAAACAAGTTATATGTATAAATTAGTCTAATTTCTTGAAGTGAGAAGTGTTCTAAGGTTGTTCAACTGAATATATGGTTGTGTATATGTCGGCTCATCTTGATGTCTAAGGTTTTTTCGCTCAAGTTTCTTCGTTTAATTGGCCATTAATAGGGAAGGAATTAGCCTCACCAGGGGTAATATTTTGCCACCATCACCGAGTCTATTTAGGTGTTTAGTGTCGTCATTAGTGTTTAATCAGTTTGCATATTTTCTAGAGAAAAGTCATGATTTTTCATAGTTCCACTCAGGTTTCCTGCATGTGTTTGTGTTGTCGCAAAAAAAGAAATTATGCAAGTGTTAAGTAATTTCTGCAAGTACATCCAAAGTCCTAATAAGAGTAACCATCCATGTATCAAAGGAAAAAAAATAAACCATCCTTAAATAGAGCAACTCAAATATGAAATTCCTAATTCCTAAATACAATAATCTCTCTGTCCAAAAGAAATAGGCACAGTTCCCATTTTTCTGCATCCGATAAAGTTAGGTGCAGTTCCCTTAAATTTCTCAGCCACAGAGGCCTTTTCCCACATGGGGTTCACTGTGGCTTAAAAAAAGTTAAATGGACAAGAGAGGAGAACTTTTTCAAATAAGCCTGTTGGGTATAGTCCTTCTGCCTGCAGTTATGGCCAATGAGACAGCCCCAATCTTAAACTGCCTTTGGAGCATGGAGCTGCTGTTGATGGAATGAAAATGTCACGACCACCAGAACTCTTTAAGATGTTAACATGACAATAATTAATATTTTCTATCGATACCCTAACACGAAAAATTTATATGTATCAAGAAAAGGGAAATAATATGCGTTCAGTCACAGAAAGAAAAAGTTGTAAGATCGCATGGTTGCCTGGATTGAATGAGCCCTTGAGAACTAAATGTCACAGCCCAAATTTTCAGCTTCATTGTGCAAACATAATTAAATATGTAGAATGCTTTCCGACGCTACTTGATAAATCGCACCATCATTTACATAATCCTCATAAGATGCATAAATGAACATTCACCTCGAATGAGACTATTATTAAATAAAAAATTTATATTATACTAACAATAATCCAAAATAGTAAAATGTTAGCACATACACAATTTATTACAAAGTTTACAAAATAAATTGAAATAGAGAATTAAACTGATACTGTTTTCATGATTTTCAACTCCCTGCTATTCTTTCAATTCAGTCCTCAACTAGACTTGCATCGCAAGATGCATGAGTACTCCAAAGATATACTCAGTAAAATACAAAACTACAACAGAAAAATAACGGAGATTCAAGAAAAATCATTGTGATGCGGAAGCAATATAATATGAAACTAAACAACAAAATTTTAATCAATAGAAAGACAAGAAATTTCACCATCATAAAGGACATCAATATGCATCAAACTCTATAACATCCAAAGTGTAATGAGATATACAATTTCTGCTATCAAACAATTGCAAACATACAGAGTCTTGCCATGTCCTGTACCATAGGATTCTCTCTTTGGAACCTACCATGTGTCTAGGATAACGACCCCATCGGTGCTAACGAACACAATGAACGGAGACTGTTAAACCTTCTGTGATGTCTAACCAGCCTAGAAATGTACGTGTGTTGCCTCTTTTTGGATGGAGGCCTTAGAGCATACAAAGTCTCACAAAGTCCAAATTAATCTAAACTCTTGCACTTGTACTTTTGAGTACATGAAATCTCTCACTTTGGCAGAGTCTGTCATGGCCTAACGAGCATATTATGATAGTTTCCCAAGACATGTACTTTTGAGCACATGAAGTCTCTCATCTTGGGGAAATTTACTCGATTGCCTCTAATGGGAGAGAACCTTGCAAGCATATGAAGTCTTGCAAGTATGTGAATCGAATCAATATAATTGAGATGAGTCGACTGACTCAGCAACTACCATGCTATAAGAAAAGGAAATTGCAAACATACAGAGTCTTGCAACCAGTCTAGAGGAGACAACTAGCTAGCTCACAATAATAATCCCAATAGAAACTTTCAATAACGATTGTTCTATACTCGTAATGAAAATTCTTTGAGAGAGACGAGTCATAACCTAAAAAGAGCTGAAGGGATTTTTAAGGCTTTTACAATAAATATTTTATTGTCTTAAGTTATACCTTAAGTTGTATAATTGGATACACTTGGTTGGTTTTCAATGAAACCAACTATAATTATTTTATTCCTCATAATTATTTATAAAATGCCTTACTATCCTTACCATTAATTATAGGCACTTAGGCCGGTACTAATAAGGGTTTACAACAATAATCATGTCATTTTATTGGTAGTTTACAATAGAAACACGAAAATTGATTTTTAAGAGAAACAATGTTCTATTCAAAACAAAACAAATATGTTTACAAAATTCCCACGGTTTGCATGTGAAGAATCTAGACCAAATTTTTTTTATGGAAGATACTTCTATGAGTCTAGAATCCAACAAAGAAAATTGCATATTTTTCTGACTCTTATAGAATTTATTATGACCATTTTAGTACATGTTGGCAATGCAAAAACAATTATGGCAGTGACTCCTTGAAGAATCATGTGGCGAAGTGTGACTTCACAGGGACCCTCCTTGTACCTTGTCAGTGACTATAACCGCTTTTCATTGGCAATCTCTCATCGGGATTGCTAAAAAGGTCGGGTATCGCTATTTAAGTGTAATGTATTTTAGTCAATTATATACCTAAATAGTTCTCATAACATTTATGTAATACATCTTTTATGTTGTCCAGAATTAATTAAGAGAAGCTGCATGAATTTTTAGTTTACATAATTGCTTTTGGACAACATTCAAGAATAATTCAAAAGCATGAACAAGATTCACCTTTTTACACACAAAACAATCCCTACCGACTGAGACAACCTAAATAGGATAGAAGTCTTGCGCACTAGAAGAACATGACAACAAGGAATCAATAGGAATTTACACATCTCATCATTCTATTACGAGTATGAACAACGAAAATTTAAACATCAATTGCCGATAAATCAATTCAACCAACAATATAGAACATGTACTCGATACTTAGAGATCACACATACATGAATATGAATCATCAATATGAGCACATGAATATTATTATTCAACATCCAAATCGAAAGAAAACTAGGCAACTAAGAATTGAAAAACCTAAAATAGGCTATGTAAAATCATCCTACCTCAAACCATTCGTCTAAAGTCTTTGCTTCATGTTTTGTTCCTACTATCCTACTCCTCCTCATTGCTTCCTTCAGGTCGGCCAACAAGAGAGACGAGAGAGAGAGAAGGACGAGAGAGATGGGCGGCTTGTTCCTTTAAATAGCTAGTGCTCTAGGGTTGCCCACTTATAATAGGAGTGTAACTAACCTTATTTTAGTCGATCTCAAATCAATGTTTAACCTATCCAAGGCAACCTGTATCTTCAACTAAAAGCCTTGGCACCCTCCCCTTTTGGAGTCCTACTCCAATTGGAAACTAATCTCTCTTTCTCACCTTGAGTCTATCTTAAAACATGTAAGTTGGTAACCCAAGAGATCCTCCAAAATCTTTTCCTGGCGTCGAGAGAACCTTGACCTAGTAAGTTTCCTTCTTAGGTAGCCAACCTAATCAAGTCAAGTCTATCTATAACCACTTGCTCTTCAATTAAAAATCTCTTGCTCCTTTTATTTAGAGTCCTATTAAAAAAGAAAACCTTACCTCATTTCCCAAACTGGGTTTATCCTAAGTCAAGTTGGTTGCCCAACTTGAGTCTTATTCCGTAGGGCATCATTTTCGCCGTCCATTTGACCTTTCACATCCCTATTTCAACTAGGAGTGTATCTCCCAAAAGATTTTCATCAATCCATATCTCTTCTCATTTAACCTTGGCACCAGATCTAACCCTGGCGCCAGGCACAACTCTGCACCTGACCCTAGTGCCACGCATAGCCCCACCACCAAGCTGGTTATCTAGAGTCCTGGTTTTAAAAGGAAACCTGTCTAGTTACCCCATTAAGTCATATTTCTACCTTAATTCGGAAAATAAGATAACTCAGAATTGATTCAATAAATTAGCACATGAAGGATTCCAATTAAAATTCACTTTCCTGGTTTAGGTCGACCAATAAATTTTATTTTTATTTTTTTACAAATTTCAGGTCATCACACTAAATCAGCCGCGCGCGTCTCCCATGGTGCACACTTGGGCGTATGTGACCACATGAGTACACTACCCTGCCATTAAAATTGTTATGCAACTAAAAAGCTTTTATGAAATGCATAGACTCAATTTTTTTAATATCTAGATGGGAGAGAAATAGACACCTTCTACATATAGGAGGAGATATTTGATGGCTTATAATAAAACCAAGTAGGATCCTTGTAATTTTGGTACAAATTAAGCAAGATCCTTAATTCATAGATGTTAGCTGCTTGGAGCTTATTCCAAATTTGGATTGAGCTCATGGAGCAAAACTTACTTGATAAAATTAATTAGCTTTTATTTATCAAGAGTCATACATGATCTCAACTTAGTAAAAAATGCAATCTTAATAAAAAATTTACTTTTAAAAAAAATGTCCCTCCGTCCTGAAATAGATGCTCCATCCTAAAAAAAAGTTTTTTAAGTGTTGAACTTTGAGAAACCTTTTCTCTATGGTAAGTTAGCTTCCTAATCCCCTATTATAAGCCATTTAGGTATTAGTACTACTATTATTGTCATTATGAAAAAAATAAAACGTGCTAATGAACAAATTGGATTGTTTATGTGTACCTAATTACGTTGAATATTTTCCCACGGAGCATTAAGGGCAACAAATATTCGACCGTCCCCCTTCCGTGGTCGCATTAAGGTGTAGATAAAAAGTCAGAAGGGAAATAGAATTTATGTGCGCGTAATCCGGTCGAAATTTCATCCAACGACGCATACATAAGGTCAACAAAAATCAGGACGGGCCTTGTTAATTGAATGAGGCGATTGTCCTCATCATATTGGGGCGTGTGTGCGTACTCCATTAATATTTTCATACAGTTAAATAAGGACCTAAAATTATAGAAAATAAATTTTAATATCTGAGATGTGAGAAAAATATTCATTCATCTACATGTATGAAAATTTACATTTGTTAAACTTCTATATTTAGGTTGAAAGTCAACTTAAGATTTTTGATCTATCTATCATTGTAAATACTCATGAGAGCACCTTGTCTCTGCACCAATTTGGTCCATAGATGATAGATCATCTCCCTCCCCTTCCCTCTCTCTCCCCAACAGTGCGTTGGGAGATGTCTTGTGCATACATTCTGACCTTTCTTCGTGACTTTCTTCATCTCTGTTTTCTTCTTCCTCGGTTTCACTTCCATCCTCACTTTTGTTCTGACCAATGATCCAATTGACAGTGAAGACAAAGATGAGGATGGAGATGAGGCTGAGAGAAGAGGATTACAGGGGTGAGAAAGTGAGGAAAAAAGTTGGGAATGCATGGCAAACCTATATACAACCACAAAAAGAACTTCTTTCACCATTTTCTTTCTTTATTCTTTCCTTCCTTTTCCCCGTCTCAAGTTGCTTTTTTTTATCCACATTTAGTGTTAGTGTGTCTCGTGAATTGGAATTTCACATTTGCTAGCGGGTCTCAGCAATGTCTTAATTCATGAAAAAGATGTCTTATTTTTACGTTCTAAAATATTGTTACGTTTACATTTCATTTTAGCTTGAAGAAGCTTTAAAAGTTCTGCGAAGCACACCAAACGAAAATGTTTAAATGACTCCTAACTCAGAATAACCAGTTGTTTGATGGTTTCATACTCATTCATGTCTATCACTCAAAAATATTTGTGCTTTTTTCAGTTCACAGAAGATGGTTTATTTTGTTCCTGCATGAAACTTGACCTGTCAAAGGTTTATTACTTATTTTTTATATGGTCCTCGGAGGTTCGAACAAAACGAACATCTTGATGTCAAGCACTTAAGAACACATCCATTATAGAGGACCTAAAACTTCATCCTTCCTATCAAACTCCATAATATCAGATACACATTGATGTCATATCCAGACTTTACATGTCCAGGAAAAACGCCAAGGTCAGGGTCAAACAACATCATATATATACTCGATTCTCAAACACCTTTGGAGAAGATTAACCACTTCCAACATCGACAACCAACACAGGCAATTGCAATTTTTCTATTGAAAAATGCTTTAATCACCTTTGTAGTCACTCAAGCATATATTATCAGCAAGCAGCAATTTAACTAGTTATTCATAAAATGAGAAGTCCTATCATCACACCAGATCATGTACCTTGTGGAAAAGGTTATATGTGCATGCAGGACATTTGGGCCATTTATGGATGTTATGTCCAAACTTTTATTGTGATTATTTGACAATGGCAAATTGATATAGACTAACCATCAAATAATTTACATCCATCATTGACTAGAAATCATGACCAACCAACCCGAGAGAGTGAGTTCGAACCCCCACTCACTTGGGTACTGTATCCCAAACCTCATAGGTTTTATGGGTGGGTTTTAGGATACGGTGGCCTAAGAGACTGGTCGCACTGCCCCCGTTTTGGCTTGAAGGACTCAGACACACCCTTTGTTACCGAAAAAAATAACTTATGACATCCCTTTATATTCTTTTTTTGGACTTCTTTTGTAATCAAACTGTTCACATGTAATTAGCAATTAATACATGCGAGGGTTTAAAACAAGTCGACAAAGGTTTATATTGACGGGCTTTGATTGAATTAACTTAATCCCAAGGTTATGTGACTTTTGTCCTTGGACATTTGACATGGCTCGCTCAACCCCGATGCTTGATCTCCCAAATAATTGCAAACAAAATGTCGTTGTGAAAACACGGACGTCTACATATGTATTCTTTTTGTTTGATGTACGTCTATGCATGAGCACCTAGATTTATGTTGTGGATATAAGAGCCTGCCTGTCCCCTTTTCGAAGGGTTGGGCATCCGGCATAAAAACTTGGCACTATGTTTCTTTGTATGAATTTTATATAATTTTGATTCCAATAAGAGTCAAATACGATATATAATCCATGCCGCCGACCCCAACCCGATAAGGCGTATGATGATGATATAAAAACCTCCCTGGGCACTGAGGTTATGCACACTCAATTGATTATAAAAAACAAATACTCGTTCCGTCCAGAATTATTGTCGCCGATATTGAAACATCAACAGCCTTCCTCGTCCAATAGAACTTGAGTTTATTTGGTACAATCCTAGCATGGAGTTCAGATGTAACTATCATTAAGGCCAAGGTACATATACAATGATGGACTAAATGCCACGAGGAGTCATCATCATCATCATCAGTGAGAAAGAATAACAGGGTAAAAGGTCATTTTCCAAGGCACTTTTGACGTCTCATTTCTATTCCTGGGCTTTTTCCATTTCAAGCAGAGCAACTAGGTTACAAACTTACAATTTATGGCCATGGGCCCAGCCACCAAACACCATTTCCATCCGACCAAATCACCCCAGCAGACAGAAAGCAAGCCCAACAGCCGTGGTGATTGACATTACCATGGGTCCAGTTAATCCGGCTGTCTAACTGATTAAGACGAGATTTGAAAATCGTTTAGAGTCTAACAGAACCGCAAAATAATCGGCTGGCTTGCTGGCATCCGGTTAGGGTTTTGTTTCACAAATTTCTAAGACTGGTGTTGGACTTAAACATCCCCAAAAATCTCTCCCTCGCAGATTTCTATGTTAGGATAAAATTAGGAATTAGGGTTCTCTTATGGTTAATGAATAATAACCAGACTCCTTGCCTCTAACAACTAGCTCAGAACATGCATTGAGCCAAAACATTGTCTACATGCCTCATGGAGCCAAATCTAGCTGCCTAGCAATCCAGCAGTGCTTGTAACTTTTATGAAAAGCCCGCCGTCGGATTGAAATCCGATGGCCTAGATGTCTAAACTCATGCCGATGTGCGTGTTCTATGACTTATATGAACCAGATTCTTAATAAAATTCCTAATCTCCAATTATAAAAGAACTCTTAATTAGCCTTGGATCATGTGTTAATGATGATTATTTTTAAGTTGGAAATTTTGAATTAAATTCATACAAGTTTGGCGAATTTGTGGGTATTTTTACTGAATCTTGTCAGATTATTTTCTGTTGCTGGAATGGCGCGAGACGATAACAACAACCGTACGACAACCGCGTATCTCGCCATCTCCGACTACTCCCCAGTGACACTTTCGTAGTTATCCCAATCTCCCTGCCCCTTTATCCCCCTTCCGCTCTCGTACGCCCATCCCCCGACGCCACTTCCCATATTCCCACGCCCAAAACTCCTCCCAATCAAAACTCTCCATCAAAAACATCCCTTCCGATCCAGATCGTACGGTCAGTATAGAGGAGATGTGCATAAATTGTACTTGGCAAAACTAATTTTCTTTTATAAAGACGAGCCTGGGCTTGGCTCTGGAACTCCTACAGTCGTCTCTTCCCTGTCCGGCCTCCGACGACCACGCCGGAAAATCCGACTTCTGATCGGACGATGGCTCGGCCGCCGGAGCTCCGGGAAATGCACCCTTCCATCTGGAAGACTTGCGCCGGAGCCTCCGTCAAGATCCCTCCGGTCGGTTCCGTCGTCTTCTACTTCCCCGAAGGCCACGCCGAGCAGGCCTCTTCCACCCCCGAGCTCCCCCCCCTCCGTCCCTTCTACGTCCTCTCCCGCGTTCTCTCCGTCAATCTCCTCGCCGACCCCGCTACCGACGAGGCCTTCGCCCGCCTCGCCCTCGTCCCCATCTCCACTGACGACGCAGTAGACGGTGGGTGTGACGGAGGAGGTGGAGAGGAAGAGGTGTCATGGGTGGTGGAGGCGTTCGGCAAGACGCTGACCCCGAGCGACGCGAACAACGGCGGCGGGTTCTCGGTCCCGCGGGCCTGCGCCAGCAATGTCTTCCCGAAGCTCAATTACCTTGACGAAACGCCGGTGGACAACATCCACGTTTCCGATGTTCACGGAAGGATGTGGGAGTTCCGCCATATTTTCCGCGGTATCCCTCGCCGCCACCTGCTGACTACCGGGTGGAGCAAGTTCGTCAACAGCAAGAAGCTGGTCTCCGGGGACTCGGTCATCTTCATGAAAAACAGGGCGGGTAGTCTCTTTGTGGGAATCCGCCGCACGGGGCGATTCGCCAATGGGGGCAGTGGAACGGCGAGGGAGGTTGAGGGGGGTTTCTCCAGGTGCAGCCGGGGGAGAGTGAGGGCGGAGGCGGTGGTGGAAGCGGTGGAGCGGGCGATGTCGGGAAGGGAGTTCGAGGTTGAGTACTATCCAAGGCCTGGGGCGGCGGAATTCCTGGTGCGGGCTGCGGTGGTGAATGAGGCGTTGGGGGTGGTCTGGGAGTCTGGCATACAGGTGAAAATGCAGGTGGTTTCGGAGGAAACAGGGAAGCCAGAGACGGTCGAGGGCAGGATCCAGGCGATCTGTTCTCCGGACGGGTCACCATGGCGGATGTTGGAGGTGAAATTTATTTTATTTGTTTTTAGTACATTTTTAGTAGTGTCTTTATCTTTGTATCTGTCTCACCTTATATTGTTCATTATCATGAGTATCAATCAAGTAAATTTTGTATGATTGGATTTGGGGTTGATTCATATTTATCAAGTCAATTAATGTGCAAGCAATTGAGCAGGTGTGGTTGTAGTTCTAGACTTGTAGTGATTCAGTTGGAATGGCTGGTTAATTAAAGAGTTCTGAACTTTTTGGTACTATTAGGGTTTATACTTGGGTTTTGAAGCCGTCCTAATATGACTCTTGGGTTTTCCTATAAATGATGCTGAATGATGTGCTTGATTGGTATGCATGATGTAGGGTCTCATGGTCCATGATGTATTATAGTAATTTTATAACTTTTTTATGAATTATTTATTACCCTTTAATAATCAATTTTTAAGCCTATAATTATATTCTTCTATCGACTTCCTTTTTATTAATTATGATTGTGTTATTTTTTCTGATTTGTATATTTATACTCGTTTTTAAAGTTTTGGCCCACTATCAAAGACAAACAGGACACTTATCATGGGGTGGAGGGAGATGTCTCAACTAATCATTTATTTTGATAGCTTTTCTCTTTTTCTTTGAAGCTTGTGCTTAGGTTAAGTTCTGTTTTTGCTCCTATCTGCTCTTTGATATATTCCTTGTGGTAAATCATGATTAAGTCAGATCCAAAGTTTTGATGAGTCAGTAATATGGCTTAAATTGTACTGATGAGTCTGGAGGTAGTTGTAGTAATGCATGGGCTTAAAGAGTGTCGGTCTTTCTAACATATTGTTCATATTATCAGAATCTTTGATGTCTTGTAGAAGCCATGGATACATAGTTTTTACAATTTAGTTCTCACGCGAACTATTTTTGGTTTTCCTTTTTTGTTTTGCAACATATTTTTCATTTTTATCCATGACATCTGGTTTTTTATTGTATTTATTGTTTGAATACGGTTGACCTTTTTTTTTTAAATTACTGATTTCTTTTCAGTGCGCCTCTTGAATGAATTTTAGATTTCATTCACGAGGCATGCCTTAGCTATTCGTGTTGGAGTGATCTATATCATCTAAAAGGTATGATCAATTACCTTAGCAGTGATGTTATAGCAGGCGTCTGGCATGCAGTTTTAAACAGTCAATCTTAGGAGTAGTGTCCTGTTCTAAAGATTTGGGTGATGTTTCGTACTAAATACTCTCACATTTTCCCATCGCTTATTATGCTGAAAAGAAATAGATCTGAGAATGTCTCAAATTTGTATTTTCTTTAGTATTCCTGTTGAATGAAAATTGGATGACACTGATACAATGGACATGGTTATGAAGAATATATTTAACAAGTACTGTCTGCTGTTTCGAAAGATTTCTGGCATGGGCTGTAAATTCCAATGACTTTAAGAGTGGAGGGTTGCAAGGCAATATTTTTCCCTCGAAAAATGGCTTTATATTCTTTTACATTTCTAATATGGGAAGCAGCATATGTTCGGGATTGGCTTTCTAAGTGCGGTCCTTGTGATTTAAATATCTGTGCCTTAAATTTTCGTTCCAAGAATCAGAATAGAATTTTGTAACAGACCAGGCAAGCAGTACTAATCATATAGTAGGTTTTTTCACTCACGGATAGGTTTTTTTTGGTAAAAATATGTGAACTGCTATTTTCTCTAGTCCATCATCTGTTTTTTTTTTCTCTCTTTCAGGTGAAATGGGATAATGCAAAGGGTTCACCGAAAGTGAGCCCTTGGCAGGTTGAGTTAGCATCTCATCTTCACCCAGCATTTCCTCCCATGAAGAAGGGCTGGATCCATCCAAGTGGAGAGTTTGAATTTTTTTCAAATGGGAATGGGCCCGAAATCTTTCCAGTACCAAGCAATGGACTGATGCAACAGATCACTCCATCCTGTTTCTTTTACAACAACTTTCCTGCTGGCATGCAGGGAGCCAGGCATGTACATGATGTACTATCTGTACAAAACTTATCCAACTCGTCCTATAATCATCAGGTTTTGCGACCATTGGACTTGTACTCCATGGGTTCATCTTCTGCACGGAGTGGCATGGCCCCAAATTTCCAAATGAAAAATCCATCACAGGTCCGAAATTCATCCCCACAGAATCAGGGAAGAGCCCAGAACCTTGAGGCAGATTTTCGTGGCTGTCAGAACCCTGATTCCAATTCCAAATCTATTGGTGATACATTTCAGCTCTTTGGTCAGACCATCCAGATGAATGGGAATGGAGAATGCAAAGCTGATGGTGTAGAGAGTAATTGCAACGAGGCTGACGTTGCTGGAGGAACCCTTCACTCGCCAATCTCCTCTAAATTAGTGTCACTGCTGTATAATAAGCTTGATCCTACAGTAGAGGGATATTATCCTCTCAAATGATAGCAATTGCAGATATGCCTTATTTCAAGTTAGAACATAGGTACGTAACAATCAGACCTGCTTTTATCTGCCTTGAAAGTGCAGACTTTCATTATTTATATGTGAAGAGCTGGGGCATTACCCGTAAAACCTAACTTTGTCAGATGATAGTAGTTGCAGATGTGCCATACGCCGAGTTAGATGATAGGTACATAACAATCAGACCTTCTATCTTCTGTGAAGAGCTTGTTTTCATTATTTTCATTTAAAGAGTTATGCAATAATGCTATTATGATATATCTCATGCTTTCCATTTCACATATACAACCTCCGCAAAATGATATATATTTGTTATCTTGTCTAGTTATTCTCACTTATGATACCTCTGAACGAAGTTGCGAATTGTTTTTCCAATAAAGCTGTGTTCCTTATAATGGCAATGCTATTGCGCGTTAATAAGGTTTGGCAACTTTTCACTGTTTATAGTTGGCTGATTTCTAATTCTTGAAAATGTGCAGGTTTTAAGACTGGATCTGCATTGGTAGATAAAAGTAAGGATTCGGACTCATCTGACTCAAAGGAAAAGTAACTTTGCGTAAGAAGTTTTGATGACCAGTATATAGATATAAAATGTACGTTATGGCATTTATAGGGATCTAAATGCTTTTCGTTTCGCTACTGCGGTTATATATGGATGTTTGTCAAGAACCCAAATGCTCTTTTACAGAGCAATCATCACTCATGATTATTGATTTTCGCCTGGTATGTGTACAACTTCGTTGTTTAAATACAAAATGCGTGTTGTTTTGGGTCTGAGGGCAGGAATCGGGTAAACCCATCTGAAATACGATTCCGATCAGAAAAGAGCTTCTTTAACCAGTGAAAGTTGGTTACGCATGGGAATACTTGAGAGAAATTTTTCAATGCATTTTGCACACCATGCTTGAGAAATTTATATACGACGCCAGGTTACCCGTGGGTTTCTTTCACCATCCAAGGACGGACACGTTATTCACCAGGGGCTGTATATGGGTCCTGAAGAAAACCGTTTCAAGTCTTGGTGGCTAACGTCTTCCTCTACACATGGTGAAACACGAGGACAGCCTGGTGTTATATATACACTGATTTTTTTCACATTGTTGTCCGGATAAATTATTATGTACACCACCAATAGATGGTTGCCTTGTAGGGGAAAGTCATGTTCACCACCAATAGATGATTGACACGACTCCCTTCTTATCATGAGGGCCCAAGGGACTTACAAATTGAAATCGTGTCAATCACCAATTGGTGATGAGCGCAGCCTCCAGCTGCGTACCTAATAACTTCTTGTTGTCCGTCCGTCCGTCCATTTCAGCTTACAAATACCGGTCACAGTCCCTGATGACCAACGTTTAAGTTGGTGAACGGTGAAATGCACGGACAGCATGGTATGTCAAATACACGATTTAAATCCCATCTCACTAACGGGGCCTAAAGCTTATCTTGTGAGAACTATGAACGGAAAATCATGGAAATTTCCAACATAGTAACTGTCCAGTCGCAAACGGCCTTTAGCAGAACCCTTTAAGGCAATAAATGTACAATTCAGAGCACAATAAAATAAAAAGTTGTAATAGAATTCACGATTCAGAGCCGCCCTACAATTTCTTTCTCACTTCGAAGAATAGGAATTGATCATTTCATGGACTTCTCCAATCTCTTATTCCAGGTCGAGTACATTGCATATGTTCTCCAACAAGACATATCATGCTTCTAGCAGCAAAAATTGCATGCTTATTGGATCTAATTCTAAACGACGCAATGGACAAGAAGTTAGTATAGGAAAGTTCACAGTATAATCAATCTTTTCTACTTGGAGCTTTTTTCCACGTATATTTTCTTCTTCTTCCTTACTCCCTCGGGTCACTTTTAATTGAATAATTAGTAAAAAAGATAATGACATTGGTGCAGCAGATCTCTACAGCACCGACAGCCTAGCTGGGGTAGTCTGGTAGAGAGGGCGGTGCATATAACGTAATTCCAGATACTGTGGATCTGTAAAATCAGCGATCACCCAGGTGGGTGGCGCTGCCGCCGATGATCATGCCGTGGGAACCAGGTGGGCGGTGCTGATTGCCGGATCTTCCGGTTATGGAAAATACAGGCACCAGGTACCAACTGCTAGCTCAGTTGATGGATTCGTCTGATGTATCTCTCGTATTTTTTGTAATTTGAATTTTTGTATTTTTAAGCTCATGTTGTTCTTGTGTATACTGTTTACTATTTTATATGTATGGATTTGTTGTCCAGGTTTGTGGTTCTGTCTTTCTACTTTGGAGACTGAAGGTAGCTGCTTATTTATGGGGTAATTGGGAGATATGTTTACATTGAGATCAAATTTTTTTCTGCTTTTGTATTGACATTAATTTGTGCTTGAGATTTAAAATATCGGGCCTAATTGTTGGAAGATTTTTTGGCCGAAGCTGGTTCCTCTAGAAATTATCTGTGTTGTGAATTCGGCCTTATAGGCATTTGTTGTAGGACATCTTACAATTTTAGTAGGTGGTCTATATGACTAGCTGGAGCTTGTGTGGCGCATTTGTCCCCATTTTTTTTTAAATTGAGATATTCATAGAAACATTTTAAGTGGCTTCAATATTCAGTGTTGAGACTGTAGTCAGCTCCCTCCGATATCTTGATGGTCATGAATCATTGCATCAAAAACTGATGTGTCAGAATAATATTCTCTGGAATGGTTTTTCACTTGTAACGATATATTTCTAATCAGGACAAATTTATGAAACCTTTTATTTCCATTCCACAGTTTTGTTCCTGTCTTAAGCTTGCTGTGTGTGCACCTGTATGTTTCAATTAATATTTTGGTATTGTACATTAACTTGTCTAAATGCTCACTTTCAATCATGCAACTGATGTATGCCGCGCGTATCAAGTCATGAAAAAGGGTAGATTGAAAGATAAAAATATTATTGTCTTCATGTATGATGCCATTGCGTTCAATGAGGAAAACCCTAGACCTGGAGTCATCATTAATCATCCAGAGGGTGGTGATGTTTATGCAGGAGTTCCAAAGGTTGGATATTGTTATTTCAACTCTATACTTCTTGCGCAACAAATTTATTTATATTGGAACTTCTATGAACTGCTGCAGGATTATGTAGGTGACGAATACTGGGCAATTTTTTGGCTGTACTCCTTGGCAACAAAACTGCTCTAACTGGTGGAAGTGGGAAGCTTGTAGATAGTGGCCCCAATGACCATATTTTTGTGTTCTATTCTGATCATGGGTGTCCTGGCGTCCTTGGTTAGCACATCCCAAATTTTTGTTATCATAATGTTGATTTGAATTGGCTCTCACGAATACTGTGCTACTAGATTTAGCCTACTTTTAGCATTATAGAGTTGAAATACTTAGCAGGCTTTATTTTATCTAAAGCATTGTCTGCTTGAGTTCAATCTAATTGTAGTTTTTTGTTGTTTTGTTTCTACATTTGGCTATAACTAGCTGAAGCTGATCAGTTCACATCCTTGCCTTTATGCTTTTGGCTACGAAATATATTCAGGAATGCCCACTTATCCTTACCTCTATGCTGATGACCTTGTGAAGGTTTTGAAGAAAAAACATGCTTCTGGATCTTACAAAAGCCTGGTATCTGTTAACAAGCCTGAATTTTTTATCATTTAAATGGGATAATTGTTATACTTGTGTTTAGAAATATGACTGGTGATGGATGTGTTCGAGGAAACAGGTATTCTATCTTGAAGCTTGTGAGTCTGGAAGTATTTTTGAAGGCCTTCTGCCTGAAGGTATAAATATATATATGCAACCACCGCAGCTAATGCCGTGGAAAGCAGCTGGGGAACTTATTGCCCTGGCGAGTTCCCTAGTCCTCCTTCAGAGTATGAAACTTGCATCGGGGACTTGTACAGTGTTTCTTGGATGGAAGACAAGTAAGTATATCCCTTATCATGCATGAAAATGTGGAAAAATAAAGCTATGTCTCTGGCATGAAATGTTTCTAGTTAAATATTAACCTTGTTTTATGTGGCTGCTACGTTTCTTGTGCTGGCAGTGACATGCATAATCTGTATATTGAAACTCTGAAGCAGCAGTATAATTTGGTATATTTAATCTTCGTTTTCCCTTAAATTTTTATATGAGTTTGATTCTATCTTCCTGTTAATATTGAATATCTTTGTTTTTTGGTGGTCCTTCATAGGTCAAAGCCAGGACATATAACCGACAAACATACAACATTGGGTCACACGTTATGCAGTACGGAGATATTGCCCTTAACACTGAGCATTTATTCCTCTACATTGGATCCAATCCTGCCAATGGCAATTATAGCTGGATCGATGACAATGCATTACAACCTACTTCAAAATCTGTTAACCAACGGGATGCATATATTGTTTGTTACTGGAACAAGGTAGTTGGGTACTTTGGGTGCGTTTGTTTGCACCTTTCAGGGTGAAAAAAAGCATATTTCAGCCCTGAAAGGTAAAAATTAGGGTGAAAAGTATTTGGAAGCTGAAATGGTGAAAAATGGTTGGTGACGGTGATAGGTGAAAATTTTCACTCTTTCACCTTTCAGCCCTGAAAAGTGTTTGTTTGCTAAAAGGCCGAAAATTGGCCTTGAAAGGTGAAAGGTGACAAATTTTCACCTTTCACCCTGAAAAGTTGATTCTCACCAAAGTGAGCATCAGGCTGACGAATCGATCGTCGCACCTCTTCGACGAAAAAAAAAACTCTCTCATAAGGTTCGTCCCCCCGGTGAGTACCTCCACCCCGATGGTGCCCCGTTGAGCTGAGAGAGGTTGTGCCCCCCGTCCCCGCCGCTCATTGAGCCCCCCTCCCCTCCGGTTGCCGCCGCCGCTGATTGAGGCCCCCACCTCGTCGCTGCCGCCCCGTTGAGCTGAGGGAACCCGTGCCCACCCCTCCCGGGCAACTGCTCGGGTCGTCCAAAGCCGGTCACCCCGGTATTTAGCCCGACACCTCCTCTGCCGCACCGTTAAGCCAAGGGACCCCCCCTCCCCGTCATATCTCCCTCATTTTTAGTCTGTTTTGGACATTTTTTTCATCGTTATAAGAAAGAACACTAAAAATGAGGAAGAATGAAAAAAAAATGGGCCAAAACGGATTAGAAATGAGTAAGATATGCATCGGTGAAGTTTGCCCATTAAAAAAGTTATCGCGTAATCGATTACTCGATATGCAGTACTATAGTGTATCTAATTACTCGATATGCAGTACTATAGTACTATAGTGAATCAAATTACTCGATATGCAGTACTATAGTACTATAGTGTATCAAATTACTCGATATGCAGTACTATAGTGTATCAAATTACTCGATATGCAGTACTATAGTGTAACCAGTTACTCGATATGCAGTACTATAGTGTATCAAATTACTCGATATGCAGTACTATAGTGTAACCAGTTACTCGATATGCAGTACTATAGTGTATCAAATTACTCGATATGCAGTACTATAGTGTAACCAGTTACTCGATATGCAGTACTATAGTGTAAGCAGTTACTCGATATGTAGTACTATAGTGTATCAAATTACTCGATATGCAGTACTATAGTGTATCAAATTACTCGATATGCAGTATAGTGTAACCAGTTACTCGATATGCAGTACTATAGTGTATCAAATTACTCGATATGCAGTACTATAGTGTAACCAGTTACTCGATATGCAGTACTATAGTGTATCAAATTACTCGATATGCTGACGAATATTCCTATCAGTGTGACTTATTTTCAGTTCCCAAACATATTTCACCTTTCACAAATTAGGCGTGAAAGTTTTCACCCTGACGCCGAATTACTTTCAGCTTCCAAACGAGCTGTCACCAATCAGGAAAAAACACCCTTGATTATTTTCAAGCTGACATAAATTTTCACCTTTCACCATGTCAGCTTCCAAACGCACCCTTTATATGATCAGCTATAGGTTGTATACATTTACAGCCTCAAAGGTCCCTATTTTCCTGGTTTACATTATTTTTTTGTTTGTTATCAGTTCCGCAAAGCTCCTGAAGGCTCTACCAGGAAACTTGATGCGCAGATTGTATCTCTTAGCTGAATGTAAATATGAGCTTGAATCAATAAACCAGCCTTGCTTGTCATTAAATGGGTTTGATATAGAACTGCAAATCATTTCAAACTATGCAAATGCGTATTGGCATTTCAAACTACCTGCAATGCTGGTTATAAAATAATGGTTGCATGAGAAAATATTCAGCATGACATTAATGTGGGATTTACGCCCACTGAGGAGCTGTGGATCCTCGCGATTAACAGCGCACACCCTAGCGCAAGAGACTTTCACTGGCATTAGCGTGCACCAGCGTGTGCACCATCATATAACCCTTGCAAGTTTAAATTAATTAACAGCGTACCCTCCTTGATTTGTTAAATAATTTTGAGCAATAAATGTTAATTTTTTCTATTGAGCTATTGCTTGATCACGCATAATCCAATATGCATAGACAAAGAATGAGGTCGCCCTGTTGTGTTCCCGTATGGAACACGAACAAAATCAAACGCCATGGTGAAAAAGGGAGAAAAGAAGAAGAAGAAGAAGAAAAGAGAATAAGGAAAAACTGGATTCGATATTGTATGCCCCAGAAGGAGGAAGAAGACCTCCTTATAAAGAAAGAGAGGGCGCGTCTACCTAGCCTGATTACAAGATATGACCTTTCAACTTCTTAGGTTAATTATAACATATGACCTTTCAGCTTCCTAGGTTGATTACATGATTTGACCTTTCATCTTCCTAGAATAATTACAACATATGATCTTTCAGCTTCCTAGAATAATTATAATATATGACCTTTCAGTTACCAAGATACGGATCTGCGTACTACCATTCACAACAGTGACGTTTACAACACTCCACCACGCTTCCGCTTCCGCCTTGTCCTCAAGGCGGCCAAGTGTGGCTCTAGTGTCAACACCCGATTTTATGTATTTCAAGATCTTGTCCAACTGCTCTTTGTCAATCTGGGGACCTTGTGCCGCTCCTGTTTTGAAAGAATCACCAACAACTCGATTCAAGGCCCTTACCTTTGTTTTCTCAAAGAGCTCATTGTACACACACTCATGCACCACGAATGTACAGAACCCAGCATAACAACATTGTCCCTTATTGAAGAACACCACAACATGAGCTAACTTCACAGCTATATCAGTGGAGCCAGTGATGGCAAGTTTATCCACATCCATGTGACTGGCTAAAGTTGTACCAGCAGTAGGCCCACATCCAGAGACCACCTTTAGAACTCCAACTGGAAGCCTCGCCTCGTGGAGTAACCTTGCCGTATAAAGCGCAGACGACGTCTGCTCTGCTGATTGGAGTACCATAGAGTTTCCACAGGCCAATGCCGGGCGTGCTATCCTCAGACCTGTACTGTCCTCACGTGTATATATCTGAGGAAAAACATACCATTCATGTTGATCAATGGTCATCAACACTGACTTGCTTCTATGACGATCTGTATAGCTAATATATTTCAATGACACTTGTGCACCTCTAGAGAATTTCTTGAAAACTGATATAAAATCATCTAATACCATTATTTCTTCTCCAGCCAACTTCTTTATTGTAGCATGTCGAGGAACTCCTGCTCTTGAGAGCATGTATCCTGATTCTGTCACATAAACCAGATCACAGGTGAACCTCAAATTTCTGACCTGTTGATATGGAAGATTATGGATTACAGCACCACTGACTTTCAGAAAATGATATGGAGTTATGACATGGAAATTATGCACCATCAATTGTACTATGAAAGGAACATGCCGGATATGGACTCTGATTTCTGCACCCCTAGTATGAAGTGCTTTGCCTGACTTCATCAAGAAAGGAACCCCATCCCAACTTGCATTGTCAATAAAGAGTGCTGCCGCTGTGAACATGGCATTAAGACTATCCTTCGGCACAGTCGGATCATCAATATATCCAAGATAAGTTTTCCCACCTTTAGTACGGCCCTTATATTGTCCCGTGATAACATCATCAATCTGAAGTGGCCTCGGTGATCTTAAAACCTTGACCTTCTCAGTCCTTATATCCTCTGCATGACTAATAGGAGTCTCTATTGCAAATAATGGAAGATGATTTTGCATTATATCGCAAATGAGTCCATAGTTAGCAAAATACCCTCCTCGGCCCTCAGTTCCAAAGTCCTCAAAAAATATCAGCTGCACATTTCTAATGTATTGTCTCGACTAGAGGGGCTCAAATACAAGGTTGGAGAATCGAAGCACTGAGTGATTCTCCACCAACTCCTTGCCTAAATAGTGATCAATACTAAATATTTGCTCCTCAGTTAAATACTGCTTCAAGCATCTAGTTAATTCGTTAGAAGATTCAGAACCGCGACCAAATGGTTTTTCAACAATAGCCCTTGTCCTGCCAGATGACGATGAAGCATGCGAGCTAGCACATTTGACCACATCAACAAATATGTTCAGAGGGATGGACAAGTAAAATAACCTATTTGAAACTCTGCCGATCTCCTTCTCATTCAGCTTTTTGCATAATTCTGAGAAGTTATCCTCCGAATTATATTGGCCGGAATGGTAAAAACATCTCTGCAAGAACAACTCCATCTTATCATTGCAGTTTGTCCTCTTGTCAATTCTACATGTCAATGTTTTGCCAATCATGTCCCGCAATTCTTCATCAGTCTGTTTACTTCGAGCATAATGATCTATATATTAAATATGCATTTTATTATCTCCTAAACTTATATTTATGCTAGTGTTTATTTAGAATTATTGCTACTTTAATATAGTTTTTGGTTTTTGTAGGAAACAAGAGTAAAACGCAAAAATGGGATAAAACGTGATTCTAATGATTGAATATTCACAACTTCGATTGCATATCTCTGATGGGACTGATTTAAGCTTCATGTTAAAGTTCACGAAGTCAGCTTTCCAACGCCACTGACTGTTCACAATTCGGAGTTCTGAGCAAAAAATTATGATCATTTGAAATATCGCACGCGAAAGAGGCACGATTAAAGAGAAGAACCGTCAAGATGAGATTGGATGGATGAGATCGATACAACGGGTTTTTGTTTAATAAAAAAAATAAAAAAAGAAATATGACCGGTTCAAAATCCGGTCCGGTTCAGTTAAAAGAAAAAGAAAAAAAAGAAAAGGAAAACCGGCCCGAGCTCCGAAGCTCGGGCCGTTCGTCCAGAACAGAGGCGCTCGAGCTTCTGCTCGAGCGCCGGTGGGTTCATCTTGACGGCAGACGGGACGGCGGCGAGGCTGAGGGCGGAGGTGGACTCGACGGCAAGGCTGGGCTGAGACGGCGATCTCGACGGCGGCGAGACTCGACGAAAAGGAAAAAAAAAAACAAAATAAAAAACAGAGCTCTGTTCGAGAGCTCCGGTGAGGCTGATCACGGCGGCGAGGTTTGACAGCGATGATGGAGGCTCGAACGGCGTGGACCAGCGATGATGGACGGCGGGACGGCGATGCTCGACGCTCGGAAGAAAAAATGGTAACTTGTTTTGAAAAGGGAAAACAGAGACCGACTCCTATTCAAACTAGAAATTGGATTTTATCTTCGATCGGGACGTGGTTTTGGGTTCTTGTAAAAGGAGTTGGACTCCGTTCTGCTTTGCCTATAAAAACAGGAAGGGAAGAAATTTCAGAGCTTTAACGAAGAAACAGAAGACGACGCTCGGCTGGAAAACAGACGATTTCCGGTGCGATTGACGCCGGAATCCGGTGGCTTTGGCCTGAAGAAGTGAAGAGGAAGTGAAGAAGGAGAAGAAGTGGCCGGAGGGGAGGAAGAAAGCGCCGGAAAAGACTGAGATTTGGACTGCTACAGTGCACTGCTCGTTGGAGAAGATGATGAATAGTGCCCCTGCGTGTGAACAGTGATTTTTCTCCGGTGAACAGTATTTTTCCGGTGAATAGTGCACAATGACTCCATCAAATCAACAACGTTCTCCTTGTCCGATGGCCGGCTAAATTCGCGTCCAAGGCGTAGATGAAGCCCTAGATTTGTGTTATTACTCTTGTTTGTTTTATTTAATACAGTTGATATGATTTTGCTTAATGCTATTTCATGAGTTTCTTTTGAGTGCTTGACCATAGACTTGATTGATATGCATGAAATTAGATCTTTTTAATTCCTATGCTTAGCTAAAAGTAGGCTGGTGTTAATTCTATGCCCGACCAAGGATAGGATCATTAGCCCAAATGATAATTCTATGCCCGACCAAGGATAGAATTATCTACATTAATTTTTAGTGGATGAACTCTCGTGTCCGACCAAGAACGTGAGTGAATTCACTGTGATTTGTGTGTCTGACCATGAACACAAATTACCTTATCATGTTAATTTGAGCATAATAATAATTGAGAGTAGTAATTGCATGTCTAGTGGTGGATTCTCTGCTTTGGCACTTCTCCATATTAGTTAAAATCCATTTTAAAGTAGTTAAATTTTATTGCTTTCTCTAGATTAAATTAAACTGCAACTTTCTTTCACTTGAATTTGGTAAAATATTAGTCCGTCCCTGAGGTTCGACAACCCTTTAATACTCACTGTAGTACAATTGCCTTGTGCACTTGCAAGGGTTTAATTTTAAACGATCACATAACCAAAAACAGTGAAATACTGGGGTAAACAATCTTTGTAATAAAGAGCAAAGAGGGCAGGAAAAATCTTTTTCTTGGCGAGATCACCTGAAACGCCAACAACAATAATACTGATGGTGGCCTCTTTCTTCTCTGGCTCAGAAAAGTGGAGGGTTTCTTCCTTTGATAGAATGTTGAAAGGTTCATCAGATGGTAAAGGGGCAGAAGATCCTCTAGACGTTGCACTAGGCCTGAGGCCACCGGGCTGAATGACATGCTCGAGGCAGTATAGCTCCCAGCAGAAATTACAGCAGAAATTCCTAACCTGGATCCCAGCCTGCCTGCTTTGAATGCTTGTGAAATCCCTCATCGTTCTTGCTTTGGCTCGCCGGATCGGAGGAGAAGGAGGTGTTGTAGTTGAAGAAACCGGAGAAAAAACATCCATCTTCCACTCGGTCATTTCATCGAACAGGTAACAGCCAGTAATGTCCATGGGAATACTATGATGGCTGAGGCTGTGGCCGAGCTTGGCAAGGTCATGCACGGTGGTGGTCGTGTCGGTGATGTCCTGTATGGTCCGGTGAGGGGGAAGGTCTCCATCGGCGGTGAGAGGCGTGAAGGAGTCGAGGTGGCCGTTGAACTCAGAGAAAGACAGCACCTTGTATGGTTGCTTGAAGGTGGCGGAAAAAAGCCTGGAGGAGACGATTGTAGTTGCTAGATGTGGCGGGGGCAGGATGCCAGTGGGCTTGGTCCCTTGGGCGAAAAGAATGGAGACAACGGCGGAGGAAAGGTGGGAGGTTTTTCGGTGCTGGACTGTGAGAAGTCTGGATTCGTCGAGGGAACGTCCGGCTTGGAGGGCGACGGAGGCAGAGGCGGTAGTGGCTGGTACGGGTTTGTCATGACCAGAGGAGATACTTGAGCGACGGCAACGGAACCTCGGATGGTTGGATCGACGGGGCTTCTTGATGCCGCCAGTGATCGGAATGGGATTGCGGACGGCGGTCGGCCGGCTGATGACCCGCAATTGAACGGGGATGTTGGTGACTGGGGCAAAAGGTGGGCTGCATGCCCTAGGCGGCGGGAGGTTCAACTTTGCCGGGAGGAGGATCGTGGTGGTCATGGCAGCAGCTGGGACTGAAGGAGGTGACCATGATGCCGACCACATAGAGCACGTGGGCGACGCTCCAAGTGGCAGTTGGGAGTAAACCGGAGGAGAAGGATCTATATATGAAGAACCTACCCATTTTCCATTGCAAACGAGAGTAGAGATCTGAGGATTGTGCGAAGCCCCGGGGGTCGGCGAAGCGGAGTACCAGGAGGAGGGGCTCGGTAACGGTGTTGGTGGAGGCGGGGCCATCGGCGACCAGGCCAGTGATTGAACAGCGGCGGAGGTATAGGCCTCCTCAATTCGTTGAACCCGCCTGAGTATATCAGCACACATGTCTAACACATCGTTCCTCGTTCCGGTGGATCGGAAGTGCTCTGATACCAATGTTGTGTTCCCGTATGGAACACGAACAAAATCAAACGCCATGGTGAAAAAGGGAGAAAAGAAGAAGAAGAAGAAGAAGAAAAGAGAATAAAGAAAAACTGGATTCGATATTGCATGCCCCAGAAGGAGGAAGAAGACCTCCTTATAAAGAAAGAGAGGGCGCGTCTACCTAGCCTGATTACAAGATATGATCTTTCAACTTCCTAGGTTAATTATAACATATGACCTTTCAGCTTCCTAGGTTGATTACATGATTTGACCTTTCATCTTCCTAGAATAATTACAACATATGATCTTTCAGCTTCCTAGAATAATTATAATATATAACCTTTCAGTTACTAAGATACGGATCTGCGTACTACCATTCACAACAGTGACGTTTACAACACGCCCCTGCTGAGACCCAAAACCAATTGACTCCCCATAATCATTCCAGAATGCGAACTTCTCTGGAGTTACACACTCTTTTACAGCCAGTCATTCATAAAACTAGGATATACATCAAGCCCATACTGTGTTAAAGTTGTTACCGCCTTTTTTTTTACAATCATATTTGGCCGCATAACAAGTAACTATGTGCATATTTACAATCATATTTTTACAACCAAGTTGAGCAATCTGTGGAAGTCTGCGTGCTTCTGGTGCAAGTTGAGGAAAATTCCGTGTTATAATTTATTGCTGGAGCATACAACGGTTGAACTGTGTAAAGTCCTCCGCTGAAACCAAACCCCAGGATCAAATCTCCGCATATAACTGCACAAGGGTTTTAGGTTAATAACAAATTAATACTATACAATCATTTCACTAACTTTCAACATTCACTGCCTACAAAAAAGTATACCTCTCATAGCTTCTATCATAATCAGGATCCTTCCGATCCACCTCTTGGTCTCGGAAGACAGCAACTCTGTTGTTAGGCTTGCGTCTGACAATTACAAATTCCTTCTCTGCTCAGCAGAAAACATACCACTCTTTATTTCTGCTTTACTAACATTTCTTGAAACCCCAAGGACAGAGTAATAATCCTGCAAATTCCAAAATAGAAATACACTAAAACGAATTCATTTACTCAAATATGAGATCCCCTTAAGATGCCATTACAGAAGTTTAATATCCATTTACAATTTGGAGCTACATAGTAATAAACTGACTTGCTCAAGGGCTGTCATGTTTGCATCAGCACAAAAAAAACGAACTAACACATATTAATGAATTTAGATCAGCACAAAAGCAAAAAAAAAATCATCCATATTAGGAAAGATTTTATTTGTATACAACTTTCTTCTTCTTCTGTGGGTACGTAATTCTCCGTTTACAAGAAGCCTCTATGAACAAATCATATAGCCAAGCAACAGACGAAGGAAGATTTGGAGCAACAACCACCCCAGAAATATGCTCCTCCATTACTATGCAAACACTAACCATTTCCATGTACCAATTTCGAATTCAAACACCAAAGTCCAAATTTTTATGCAAATATGGGAGCTCACAGACCAAAAACCCTAACCCTAGATATTCACACATAAAAAAAAAGGCAAAGGCGTCGGAGGAAGAGAAGACGAGACAATGCCTAAATACCTGATAAGACAAGTCAAGAGAGGAGGCGCGGCCCTGAATTCCGGCCAGCACACTCAGAATCGCCGACGCAATGACGAACGTTCTAGTCACTGGCGCATTGTCTGCCAAATTCACCAGCAAAGGATCAACCAGAAATCCAGATTTCAACCAAAATGCCAGAAATCAGACCAAAAACCGTTCGATAAAATCGGAAAAATTTTGGAAAAAAAGGAGGTATCGAATTCTTACGGAAACCAGGCGAAAAGCCTGTCGCACAGCGAGGAAGATCCAAGGGCGGAGTGACCAGGGGAATGGCGGAGAAGGGAGCAACGGCGGTGGAGTTAGGGGCTAGGCCATCCCGACCTGGTGGAGCGACATACAACCAACGGCGAAGCAGCAAGCGGCAACAACTTAGCAAGGAAGGACCACCGGCGAAAAAGAAGACGATGCAGCGGGGATCCCATGCCAGAGGGAGGGCGGGGAGGGGAAAAAGGAGGTGGGCGGGCAAAAATTTCATTCGCCCGCCAAAACTGAAAAGAATTGGGTTATGGGGTGGGTGGTTTTTTTGGGAGGGTTGGGTTGGGTTGGGTTGGGTTATACGGTAGGTGGCCTTTTGGGTTGGCAAAAGAGTTGCCTCCGTGGGCATATGCTAGTGATGTAGAGATCTGCTGTACGAATATCATTATTCAGCAAAAATATATATACTAAAATTAGATGATATGGTTCCCTGATTATTCTCTAGCTGGGCAGCTGGAGACAACTACAACTGCCCGATGGCGACTCTAGGTCAAGCTTAAGGCTGCACCAAAAGCCCAGACCCGACCCAACTTGGATGGAACCGACCTGACATTGACTTGGGTCGGGTCCTATCTCGGGTAGGGTCAATTCCAAAATTTAAAAATCTAATTCCATCTCGGGTCGGGTCGGGTTTGGTTTTAAAATACTCAAGAATTGAGATACCCGAGATATATTATTTAAATCTCTTATTTTTTAATGGGGAATTTATATAATAAATCACAAAAAATTCCAAACTGAGGCACTATAGAAAATAATTCCCGAATAGGGTATGTGACGAGCCATGCAGGCGCCATCGCGTGCCTTTTTTTTTAAAACTGACCCGAACTGACACCTTTTGAGTTAAAGAGAAAGGCGTCGGTTATCTGACAAACTTAGTGATATTTGTCCCATTTTAAAAGGGCGATCACTTCAACGATACATATCTCTCTTATTTTTTAACTGTTTTTACTAAAAAAAATTCATTCTTCCTTATTTTTAGTGTTATTTCAAGTCATCATGATATCACAAAGATGTTGAGTCATCGCATGCTATTTATTGAAAAAAATACCACAAAAACCACAATAAATAGTATGTGATGGCTTAACATCTTTGTGATATCATGATAACTAGAAATAATACTAAAAATAAAGAAGAATGAAAAAAAAATGGACGTAAATGGATCAAAAATGAGAGAGATGCATCGTTGAAGTGATCGCCCCTTTAAAATGGGATAAATTTTTAAAGAGAATTGTTTTGTTTTGAGCTATTTTCGTGGAACAAACTTTAACGATGCATATCTCTCTCATTTTTGATCTGTTTTCGCCCATTTTTTTCATTCTTCCTTACTTTTAGCGCTCTTTCTAGTCATCATGATATCACAAAGATGTTAAATAATCACATACTATTTTTTATAGTTTTTATGGTATTTTTTTGATAAATAGCATGTGATGGCTCAATATCTTTATGATATCATGATGACTAAAAAGATCACTAAAAATAAGAAAGGATAAAAAAGGAACAAAAAAAGATAAAAAATGAAAGAGATATGCATCGTTGAAGTGATCAGCCTTTTAAAATGGGGAAAAAATTGCTAAGTTTGTCAAAGAATCGATGTCTTTCTCTTTAACTCAATAGGCGTTGGTTCAACTGGTACCTTTCGGGTTGATTTTTAAAAAAAAACTACATTGGCGCCTGCAGGGCTCATCACATACCCTATTCAGGAATTATTTTCTAGAGTGCCTCAGTTTGGAATTTTTTTATGATTTATTATATAAATTACCCTTTTTAACATATATAATTTTTATTATTATTATAATTATATAAATTATTTTTATAATTATTTTATTAAAATCTCGGTTCCTATCTTAAGTTCTCGGATATTGCAGGTTTTATCTTGGGTAGGGTAGGTTTCTTAGGTCCTATCTCGGGTAGGGTCGGGTTTAGGGTTCTCGAGTCCTATCTCGGGTAAGGTTGGGTTTAACGAAACCCTACCCGACCCGACCCAGGATTCGGCTCTAGTCAAGCTCAAAGTCAAGAGACCTCCGCAATGAAAGGAGTCGCTTGCTCGGAAAGCCTAGCCTTTTACTATAGACCTCACATCTGAATAAAATTGACTAATTATTTGACAGTCTCAATTAAAAGTTACTAGAGGGAGCATTTAATGTCAAAGCAAGGTGGTCCGGTTAGCAAACTTTTCCTTTGATGAAGGGGTCTTGTTGCTGGCTTAGAGCACCACCATTATGTATTAATCCCGCTTCTTGTATTCCTGTTTATTTCTCCCGTTTTATTTAGCTGCAACCTCGGGTCAGGGCGGGTGCAGTGTTTACCAAAATAAATAAATAAATAAACACAAAGCAAGGAGATGTGCATGATGATAGAGAAACTATCTCCCGTAGCATATTGATTCTGAACCTTATTTACAAGAAAGAAGTGCCCACCTACGAAAATCATAAATTTATCAAATACATATGGATAATGAAATGACCACCTACACGATAATGTACTCCCTCCGTTCACTTTTAATAGATACCGTTGTTCTCATTTGAAAAATATGGTATCTATTAAAGTGACCGGAGGGAGTATCTCCTATTTGGAGGAAAAAGTCCCGCGCCACTTGGAATGCACTCAACCCGGGAAAAAGGGAAGCTTTGTTCTTTCAAATACAAAGTTCAAAAGATTTCAATTCAATTAAACACGGAAGGGACCACCAAATGGCGGGATGGGTTTTGCCAAACAAAAAATGGTAGGCAGGCAAAAATCACAGGTTATGGATTTAGCACAGCATAACATTTTACAATCTAGTTGCCTGGTGACAAGCGGTACAAAACTGTTGAGACATAGGCTGAACAATAAGTGACACAACCCCCAGTTCTCAAGACTTCCCTTCCTCCACTTGGAAATTTGAAGTTATTGATCAAGCATATGTTTATTTCCCTCCGAATTCATTTCTTAGAGTCTCCTCCAATTGGCAAAAGATGGAAGAAAATGCTTCTGCAAAAAACAAGTCACAATTTTTTTTCAATTGTCTGTGTCAAATGCATATGGCATTGTTTTGAGCCCTGTAAAACGATGCGTGTGACAGTTTATGCCTATAAGATAAAACACCACCGTGGTTACCAGAGTCATGATAATAAGCAAAGCATGATCTACAAATTTACACAATCAATACGATGGTATGCAAAGCAGAAGCCAGGAAGCAAATGCATGTATATGCCTACAAGAAAATAAAGCACTACCATAGTAACCAGAGTAAAAAATAATAGGCAAAGCATGATCTACGAATTTGCAATATCGATACGCTATTATGCAAAGCAAAACCCATGAAGTTAAAGTCATACTCCCTCATTCCAACATTAAGAGTCTGATCTTAGTTCATTTAGATAAACCAAATAGGAATGTTAAAGTGCGATGGAGGGAGTATTCATCAGCTGATTGTTTCGACAAAGGAACATAATGATTCAAGCTGGGCATTTGTTTCTTCTGTCCCATTCCAAGTTTAGTGCATAGTGCAAACCTACTATAATACAGCATATAAAAACCAAAAAAAAAATCAAATACTGTATATCAGAACTGCCAAACTATATAAAATTTACAGTCTACCAACCACAGTATTAATGTAAAGCAATTAAATACAAACCTATATGTGGGTTTTGTTTATGCTGCAATGATCCTTTCACTAAAAAGGTACCAGGAATTTGTTCAAACACCTAAAACATAAAAAACCCATAATTAGTTCATTAGTAATCAGAGAACAAATACCACCATTAGATACAATACTCATGTCACAGGAAGGTAAACTGCTTACCGAGATCCGGAAACTTAATTTACTTGGCACGGATTCCTCAGCAACACCCACACACTCCCTAATGGTATCTCTCGTAACTGTATGACATAGTTCATCTGATGCAGTGATCTACAAATAAAGATTTTCACTCAGAAATATAGTAAATGGTTAAAGTTAGCAGGTATTAGATATGATAATGATGTTTACATCCATACTACAGGATATTGAGTTTGTTTTACAGATTGCTCCAACGGCAACAAAGAAGGTCTCCACAGACTTCAATATTTGAATGGCACCACTATGACGATGAAGACCCTGAAGTAGCAAAGCAAATAGCAAATGAGAGATTTGTAACACAACTTTTTGCCACATAAGTATCCCAAGTAGAAAACCAAAGAAACGCATGCATGCAGCATATAACTTTATTCCATCTTTTAGCATAACCATTAACTACCAATGTAATGAACTCAACATGAATGGTAAGAAAAGATCAGTTTTTACAAGGACAGATCTTGTTGAGAACCAAAAGTAGCTTCCACCAAAAAATTGAATCAAGATACTATCAGGACAGTTGTTTTCCTGATATAAAGTATGAGCTGCACCTAGTCAGGCTAACCTTTGGCTGAGTATATAATGATATGGCGTATAGTAAAAAGAAAACCAGGACCAGCTGGTACCATTTATGAACCAAAGTAAAAAACATGCCTCCTAACTATTATGTGAACTCGAGATGGATGGATATGGTAAAGTAATAATATTGAATTGGACCACTCAAATGAGTGACTACTAATCCACTCAGCTTAAATAAAAGTAAAGCAGATGTTTAGTCAAGATACATATAAAATCTTCAAAGACCCCTGCCTCAAACATCAAGACAACTAAAAGAACAAGCAGTGAAGTTTATTAAAATGATAGATACAAGAAAGCGCATAAGCAGTAAATTGTATGTGGGAAGGTAAATAGGACTTCATATACTCCACATAATATTTTTGCCCAAGAAAAATCTTGCTTTTTTTGGGCAATTAAAATTGAATTAACCAAAAAAAGCTGGGTAACAAGGAATATCTAAAAAGAACAAACCCAAGACCCTCACGCAGGAGGAAAATTAAAGAAAACATCTAGAAGATGAAAGAAAATTCAGCTGACAAGCTGAATAATAGATAAAGAATCTAAAACTAAAACTGAAAGGAAGAATCTTGCTTGAACACAGTCAACTTTCAAGTTTTCTCGGCTGGACAATTAATGTGGTAGAAAGACCCCGATACAACTACCACAAAAAGGTTCTCTTTTTCTTACCTCCAAATGTGCCATATCTGACTACCTCTATGCATTGCAGGCTACTTATGCCCGAAAATGCAAATAAATAAGGATGAAATGTAACCGAGAAAACACATACGGTTTACGTAAATAATCAGAGAAGGAATTAACAATGAAACGAAACCTCTCTTCTCAAGCCACACCTCAAGCATGAAGGACTGGTTACTCTTCGCAGTCACATGAGATACTAGTATCTTCCTTGTTGGCTCCAGAAAAGACCATGCTAAGCCCCATCGATATGTCTGCCCTTGCACAAATTCAGTAGTTTTCACTATAGTGACCCCAACCTCACGAAGCTTTGTTACCAAATATTTTAGGTTTGCTTTTTTCCCAACCATTGAAGAAAACCAACTACAAATATGGTATCAGAAACAAAAAGTCAAGGCTAAGTCAATCTAGTAAAATATCCTGCAATAAATGACGAATCAAAGTGATGGAAACTTTACCGAAAGGAACCTTTCAGCAACACACTGTCTTCAATAATCTGAGTAATAAATGCACGTTCTCCCCCAGGACAGACCATCTCTTCACAAGTTCCACCACAAGAAGTTTTTGGGTTTAGTCCAGCCTCAGAAATGCTCTCAAAAAATGGAGGATTACACATGCAAAAGTCAAATTTCTCGTCATCCTTGACAACACCTACAAGTATTGGCGGGCCATAGTAGTTCTTCTCATCTATGTGTGTTTGATTCGAAACCACAGCACCCACCATCTTTTCTATACATTCTGCACTTTCACCATTAGTAACATCAGTTTCTCCCGTCAACACCATCTCGCCTCCATCATCAACCTTCCTTATCTCGATCAAATCTGAAATATGTGGGTTACTCTCAACATTCCACTTGGCCCACTCTAAAGCTACCTCGGTCACATCTGCAAACATGTAGACTAGAATGATAAATCGTTTGAAAACTTCCAGCAATCCAACTCCAATATGATAAAAGAGAAACCCACAACCTCAAAAAAGAAGAAACAAGTAGCAAAAACTTCAATGTAAATAACCAATAAGTAGCAATAAATTTCCAACTAAATGGAAAATATTCAAATAACTGATATTGATATGAGCAGCGGAAACTGCCGATAACCCAGAAGGCCAGAACTCGAAAATTTTAATTCAGCAATGTGGAGGCTAAAGGGAAACTATACATGCAATTAGTCCTAAAATATACTCCCTGTGTCCCACATTAATTGTCTGGATTTTAAGTCCAAAATGAACTAAAAGTAGCTCATTTCTGATTCCCAGTGCACACAATTGATATGGGACAGAGGGAGTATTAAACAGAGAAAAATTCCAGTTATTTCAACTTGGGGAAAAAGGATAATACAAAAAAAAATGACAACAGAATGAAGAAAACTCATCGCCCCAACTAATAATGGTCTAATTCGTGCAAAAATAATGAATTTACAGGAAGTTCTATTCATGTAATTAGAATGCCAAAACTCTAAAATTCAAATTAAGCAATGCATAAAGGGAAACTATACATGCAATTAGTCCTAATATATACTCCCACCGTCCCACAGTAATTGTCTGGATTGAAAGTCCAAAATGAACTAAAAGTAGCTCATTTCTGATAAACTATCTACACAATTACTACGGGACAGAGGGAGTATTACACAGAAAATTCCAGTTATTTCAACTTCAAGAGTATTGAAAAAGTACCCAAAATGACATAAAATGAAGAAAATCCACCTCGAGAAATAATACTCTCTGTTTTAATAGCTCCATCCGGATATAATTAGATGCTCGATTGGGCTCAATTTAAGTGGATTCTGAACCTTTTCTCCGCCCTGACAGAGACTCTTAGCTGTAATTTCCACCATTCAATAAAAGTCAACAATTCTTTCCCCTGACAGAGTCTATAAAAACCAACAACTCTTCCCCCTGACAGAGTCTCTTAGTTCTGGTTTCGACCATCTAAAAAAAGAATCAACAATTTTCCTGATGGAGCTATTAAAACAGGACGGATGGAGTACTGTCTAATTTTCTAGTACTCCATCAATCCAATGAAGATACGGATCCATCATTACATGGCTGACTTTCCACCCTCAGAACCAAAAACACGGAAGAGAAGGGGGAAAACTCTGGCATACCTTAGAGTCCAATAACTTTAACTTATTTTCAAATGTAGACGAACTTCGTTGAACTGGAGTACTAAACAAGATTGAATTTACAAGAAAATTACCGGAACCAACAAAGCTCCATCCTAGAAGAGAAGCACCCAGAAGTGGATATATACAATTAGCTCCCGTGCCAATGTCAAATCCCCTCACTCTCTCGTCGCCGACATCAATCCTCGGTATAACCGTAGACGACAGCAGATCCTCCATCCAGTGGATGTAATTCGACCGGTTCGGCACCGTCGGGCACAGCTGCCCATCCGGAATCCACCTAAAAACAACTCAAAATTCATAAAGACTCAAACTTTCTTACGCAAAATCGCCCCAAAACGCAACTTTCTGAGGTTCGGTACCAGGAGAGGTGGTGGTCGTGGTGGAGGAGGATGCGGGTGAGCTCGCGGGTGGCGCTGAAGTCGGTCCAGTCGATCCTGGCGCGGCCATTGGGGCCGTAGGAGACGAAGGGCTCGAAGGAAGGGTAGAGTGAGGCCAGCAGCGCAAAGTCCGGGGGGTTCTCCGCGTACTTGTTCCGAGGGTGGATGGCCGGAGGTGGCTCCGGCCGTCGCCGCCGCTTCTTGCTCCCCATGGCCGCCCTCCGCCGCAGCAAGCAACAGCCGGCCGGCCCGACACGGCCCGATATTGAGAAAGTTCAATTTCACGAAGGGCCCAAACAACTAATGATCTGGTCTGGGCCTACTCGGGCCCAGTTTTGTCCAAACTTAACATAAGGCCCATAGTTTGTGGGCCGGGCGGTTAGAGTTCAGAGTTCAGACCTCTCACGCTTGGATTTCACTTCTTTTCTGTTTAGTTTAGATTTATTATATTATATAAATGGTTTTGTGTTCATTTCCACAATTAGATGGCTTTTTGGCCAGCAAAAGTGGGCAAAATGATTGTGGTCCAACAAAATTCTCCAACCGTGACTCGTGTGTTGATTGGGCATAGAAAAAGTGTGAGTCTCACAGTGTCATAGTTGGACACGATGGTTGGGCGTGTATCAGCTTCCATCTACTGGGAATTAAGTGATAGTAGTAGTACATTTGGGTTTATCTGTACACTCTTAAGACACTAACAATATTAGATTTAATATAAGAACTGTTTTATAGAAGCACAGATTTAGAAAAGGGTTTTTTCTAATAGTCAATAAATAACTCACTAGGATTGGAAAAGTGGAAACAATGCATCAAGGGTGTCTGTTATTTTTCTCAACCAGTGTGGTCATATAGTTTCATGGCACACTCAATCCAATGCTAGTCACACCCCGGTAAATTTTCCAACCTTCATCTTAACATCCACTAAAAGAGGGCAAGTATCCTACAAGAACAGTACTATGTCAGCCACAAAGAGAAGTGTTAACATCTTCAACAGTAAAGAGTGGAGGAAGAAGAGGAAAGGCGGATATTATCAACTCGGCCATCCTAGTACACCAAGTGCTGTCTACAAGGTGTCTTTTTCGTTTTTTTTTTTTTTTTTTTTTGGTAACGCTACAAGCAGGTGTCTTTGCAATTTTTCCTTTGGAGGGTCTTTACACTTTACTGTACTAGAAAGCTACCTCTCCAACAGTACAATACTGAAAAGTTCCAAGTATTGTACTCTTTACTGTCGAAGATGGTAAATAGCCTACAAGAACATTGGAGTACCATCCATAAAGAATAGTGTTACATCTTCAACATTAAAGTGGATATGACCAGTTCTGCCAAAATCAAGTATTCTCAACTTGACCATCCTTGAAAAAAAAAAAAATTGACCATCCTAGTACATTCAAAGGCAGGAGGAAGTAGAAGAACCAGTTTCAGTACTGTCTACAAGCAGGTGTCTTTTATGTTCCTTTTTTCCTTTGAAGTCTTTACTTTACTGTACCGACAAGCTACTTGCTCACTTTAAAGTTCTAACCCACTGGAAACTTCTCAAGTAGCCACTCCTTTGAACAGTTACAAGGAATGGACAGGGGGGTTTATGTGGTCCAAAAGTCTGACCAAACTAGGTGACTGATCCTTCTCCCTCCCCTAACTAGGACACCCCACCTGCAAGTTAGGTTGGAAACACCATCCATCCCATCTAGCTTCCCCTCATGTTGCCAAAAAACAATAAAAATCTAGGTTCCCTTTGTTGTTGCCTCCACGAGTGTGGCCTGCACTTTTTTTCTTTTCAACAAAGTTCATCTTTTTATCAAAAATAAAAGAAAACAAAGTTCATCCTTTTTGGAACAAGGAACAGAGTTCATCTTGATTCACCAATTTCTTGCCCAATGAAGAAGTTCTTCTCCTTCAAGTTAGCAAAGATAAGAAAAAGGATAGAGATCTCCAACTAAACATCAAAATCCCCTAATGGCAATTATTTGTTAGATTAGCTAACACTTAGATAAAAGAAATTCTTTTTTTTTTTGGCAATGAAAAATCAAAACCCTTGAACTCTTGCTGTTGCACTTACAAGTCTCCATTAACTACTCCTTACAAGTACATAACTGTGTAGATTCAGATATTTGTAATGCAAGAGAACATTGAACATTTGATCTAAGAGTGCCTGTGCTTTATGCAACACATATCATTCAATGGACCTACTCTTAGTAAATGCACTCATCCAGCCTCTCCTCTTCCTCCTCCTCTTTGATCCCTCCGCCTTGCCAGACCTCCTCCACCTCACCAGCTGCAAAAGATAAGCAATCCGCTTCCTCCACCTTAGGCTTTTAGACCTTTTTGAGTTCATGTGCTCCACAACACTCTTCCCCACCTTCACCCCCTTAGTACTTGTACCCTCATGAGCTGATGGCATTCTTACTATATCATTCTCATCACAGTCCCATGGTCCCCTGCCTTTGTCCTCGATCTTGATCGAAATAAAGGAATCTGAAACAAGAATAAAATCCAAGATTTCCAGTTCAAAAGACTAAAACAAGAAATGAAAGATGCTGAAATTTAGAATGGAAGAGGATATGATTTTACCTTCATGGCTGGTGGATGTGCTAGTGTCATGATGGAAGCTGTGGGACATCCTCTGCCGGAACTCGAGACGGTGGAGGAGGGAGCCAATAGCGAAGACCCTGGGGAGGGAGACTGAGGCATTCCTGAACGAGAGGCTCTTGTGGGTTTTCTCTGGTAAGGCATGCTGGCCTTGCTCAGAGGCCAAGATGAGAAGCCTCTCTCTCAAACAGCGGGCACATACCCCCACAATCCTGACCTTCGGGTGAAAAAAACAATATGGGTTCTCCTCTCCTACCTCCATTATGGTCTAGAACAGAGAAGAAGAGCAATGGAAGACTATTTTCTATGACTCTGTCTTCTGACTTTTGAAAATGGCAGAGTGAGGAAGAGAGAGGGAAGAGGAAGAGGTTAGTGTCTACTAAGGGTGCGTTTGGAAGCAGAAAATAAAACAGGGTGAAAATTTTCTTGGGTGAAAATTTTCAAGGCTGATAGGTGACGTATGTTTGGAAGTTGAAAATTAACATAGGTGACAGGTGACAAGTTTCACTCTGTTTTAAGATTTGCTGATTTCTGTTTGGGAGCATGAAAATAAATCAGACTGCTTTACGTTTGGGAAGCACTGTGAGAAACACCAAAGTCAAGGCATAAATCTACCGAAAATATCCCTTGCTAATATATCATTTGCCTTCCCATATCCCCAATGCGGTAGGGTTCTGCGGCTAGAGACGCCGGATGGGAGCCAGGCTCATCGTGTAATCGAATATTCGTTATCCACATCACGCTGTGGGCATCTATCGTGACCCCAATTACTCGATTTCGTTTCTCAGTGAGTAATCGATTACTCGATTTATGTGCCCATCGTCTAGTCCGCTCTTGAAAACCCATCTCTATCGTGTAATCGTGATGTCGATGTACTTGGTCAATGTGTAATCGGTTACTCGGTCTCCACCTCATCGCGTGGGCATATATCGTGGTTTCGATTACTCGATCTCGAGCCTGATCGAGTAATCGATTACTCGTTATCAGAGGTAAATGTGTAATCGAATATTCGCTTTCACGACCGCCACGTCAAACGTCTCATATTGGCTGAGTGCCGTGTTCCCTTCATCGTGTCATTATGCAAGGGTGCCGAGTAACTCAAAGCACGTGTCAGAGTGCATGCCGGACCCGTCACCCCCGTCTCCTCCTTTCCCAAATTGAGCTCGTCCTTCACCCAATTATACATTTCCCGTTTCTGGAGCTTCATCGCCACTGCGCAACTGCGACTACTCGGTTCGCGATTCCACTTTCCGGCGGCAGCGGGGTTCCATATAGGCACCGGCGGAGTTAGGCCTCGAGTCGATTTAAAGCCGGTCGATCTGCAGGGTATCCCTCCTCAGGCCGTCAGGTTATCGTCGTGTAATCGGTGCCTCCTAAGACACATCCACCCACCAGTAAGATTTAAAAATCCGACCTTTGTTTTTTTTTTTTTTTTTGTGTCCGATGGCACGATTGCGCTCGCATATCGTGTCACTGGATCCCGATGCTTTCATTATCCTAACCTGATTTCAAATCCCACCCAAATGTGCGTTCCCAGACTAGATGAATCCACCGCCAAATCCCACCCAAGAGAAGCGATCTTCGAAGTCCCCGAGGAAGTATAACGCGAGGCCAAGCCTTCGAACCCAGTGTACACCCGGCGCTCTCACCAAGTCTCTACAAGTTGCAGAGCGTTACCCACACTGCATGGACCTATTGAAAGAGACTGCTTTTCATGTGTTATTCGAATGCCGTCATGTAGTTGTGGCTAGAAATTTGCTTGATGTGTTGTTGGACTGTTGGGATGAGCGTCTGATGGTGTTCAACATAAGGACTAGAAGGTTATCCTTCACTGAGCAGGATGTTGCCCTCATCACTGGGTTACGGGCATCTGGTGAGATTGTTAATTGGAAATCCCCTGACGGTAAACTGCTGGCCCCGGAAGGATCATTCTACCGTAAGTACTTCTCCACACGGAGACCGGATAGGCAATCCATTGAAGAAATACTTGATAAATGTCTGCGGGGGGTAGCAGATCTTTCAGATGATGACATGGTTCGTATGATCGTCCTCCACATGTTTTCAACCACGCTCTTCACACAATCGTCAAGAACAGTCCCTACAAAACTATGCGACTATCTGGACGACCTCTCCCAACTGTCCAAGTATAATTGGCCGGCAGCCATCCATAAAATGCTTGTCTCGAAAATGTCACATTCATCTAGATGTTTGCAGTCTAGATCTTCCGGAGAGACGAGTAGTGGCGGCACTCTGGCAGGAGCCGCGTATGTCTTACAGGTGAGTCCTTATATTCAGCTTATATTGTAGCAAATAACTCGATTCACGTAGATTTCGAGTCACATCGAGTACTTGATGGTAGTGGATATCGTCCCCTCGATTACTCGATATGCATCTCTACCGTGTAATCGATTACTCGATGCTTCTGTATCATGACATTGGACCATATGCATCTATACCTTGTAATCGATTACTCGATGCCGTCTACTCGATTAGTCGACCTTTCTGGATATCGTGTAGTCAATTACGCGGTAGGTTCCTCTATCGTGTACTCAATTACTCGATAGTGTTCACTATCGCGTCCTCGATGACTCGGTATCATTGTATATATACACCTTTAGTGATTTGCTGATTTCTGTTCTCATTCTGCAGATATGGTTCTTCGAGCACACCAATCTGTTTCAATCCACTATGGGCCCATGTAGTCCAAGAGTGAGAAGGTGGCCGGGAGCTGGGGTGCCGGTGGATGAAGCAAATAAGGGAATCCAAATCCATCACCGATTTCGACCGTATTACCTTCACATATTGGAGACGTTGAATGTCGAAACCGATGTCGTTGATGTCATATCCCCATTACCGGAAGAGTCATCTCTCATCCCCCTCCACCAACCTCAACCTCCCACGTCACCGAGGTCGACACAGTCGTCAACTGTCCACCATCATGTCACTTCCCTTCAGGGTGTTCTGGAGGGGATTAATTCCCTCCTTAATGTCGCCCTCGAACAGAGCGATATGATGGAAAATCGAGGCTTCAGAGTCCCTCAGATTATTGAGGGTATTCAAACCATGCAGAAATGGAATCACACAGTTAGAAGCCTAGTTGACAAACTGGGCGATGCCGTACCAGTAGCTCCCCGCCAACCACCCCAGCAGGTTCATCCGCCCCAGCGTGTCGGCCGAAAGCAGCCACACCCCGTACGAGGTGAGTCAATACGAATGGGGTCAACAACAACGACGGTGCCAGCACATGTTCGTCAGTCCCCCCCTGCGATGCCGGCCGCGTCGCCCGAAATGGACCAGCCGGCTGTGTCACCCCGGCCTGAGGCAGAGCGGCCTCCAACCGAATCGCCTATACCTCCGGCCATTCCTAACCGCCACAAGGTGGCCGCCCACAAGACAACAAAATCAGGTAATTTCCCTATCACCGAACGATATCTAATTCGTCATATATATGCCAATCAAGTACTCAATTACTCGATATATGTCTCCATCGTATAATTGATGACACGATAGATCTGTCAATCGTATAATCGCGTGTACGATAGAGGTGCCCTTCGTGTATTCGATTACACGATGGCATGTCTATCGTAGTGAAACGTTATACATTCCTCTAACTGTTAATCCTCATGTCCGTCATTTGCCTTTTGCATCTTTGTAGCAAGTAGGGCACAAAGGACTTGCGCGGAGGCAGCGCCACCGTCGGTTTTGCCAAAGTTGACGCGCGGGAATGCTCAACTTGTACATAGGTTCCTCCAACAGTTACGCGCTGAGGTTGAAGACGAACCTGCCCCCACTTCTGCCTTCCCACCCGGTCCTCCAGTGCCGAAAGGTAAACGAAGGCGATTAGTTAAGGCATTCCCCGATCTACCGACCCCTCCAGCAGCGGTGCGACCTGCTGAGACCCGGCCGTCTGATGAGAAGGGTGACGATACGCACCTTCGCAGAAAGGGAAAGGAGCAAGTAATGGAGGCTGAAACAGCAGAGGTTCGTCCTACGACCGACGTACCCACCGACTACGTTGGAACTGATATATGCTTCGAAATGGATGTTTTGTCGCCTAAAGATCGAAAGACGATTATGCATTGGATGAGGCACCCAAGGGAGAAGGATCCGACTGATTCATTATACGATCACGACTACTTAAGTTTGCTGCGGACCGAGGAAATAAACTATACGGTACATGCACATTATGCTAATTTAATCGATGGTATTTCGTTGATCGTTATACTTGATGGTTGTTTTAATAAAATACATGCAGGTCATTGATGCGTTCTTTGAACTGCTCCGGAAGAGGCAACAGATGAACAGTGATGTATTGATGTATCCATACTGCTTCTTTGGAGGAATCATGGCTACTAAATATATTGAACTCGTAAGTGTGTGACCGCAACTTATTTTTACATGGTTCTGTCGGCAATCATCTAATATATATACTTCTCATCTCATATTTCATTCTTATGTAGGAGTTCATGCCCAAAGCTGATAATAAACAGCTTATAGATAAGTTGGTCAATAGCCTGCTGAAGGGAATCGACAGGAAAATGACGTATGCCTTCTTCCCAATTCACATAAGCACCCATTACTGCTTGCTGATTCTACACTTCCCCACCCTACGGTGGCGCTTCTACAATCCTCTTACCGGCCATCCAGCGACGCATCCACACCATAAGCTGGCTGCCGATCGTGTAGTTGCCTGCCTGGGTAAGATCCTCTCAACCCACTTCAAGATGAAGGGAGCTGACGGCTGGTTTATGTCCCAAATAAGGGATGCACCCTTCCAACGTAATTCCGCAGACTGCGGAATTTACGTAATGATGTACGCAGCACAGTTGGCGTCGGGTGTCGTCAAACCAGTTTTCGATCAGACGGCCATAACAATGCTCTATCGGCCGATGATCGCAGCAGTCCTGTTAAGGGGAAGTATCGAGAGGGAATTTGACGACGTAGCAGCAGAAGGTATACAGGACATCGCATTGGCCGCTAAAAGATCGTAGTGTACTAGAAAATGCGAAACTACTATAATTTCCGTAAGGATATGTTCATTACTTGACATATACCGTGGACCTTGCCCTGTACCTACTCAGAGATTCATGTACATAATGATAGATTCATGTATTAATACTTGCCCTTACATGATTTGCAATTCCTTCAAATAGATCATCACGTCGATGTCTCGACAAAGTAGCTTATCGTGAACACGAATGCTCGATATGCAAGGGAAGTACCACTGTCGTGCCTGCGATGACTCGAATAAAGAGCTTATCGTGATCTCGATTGCTCGATGTGGATCCAGGCAAGGACCACGATCATCACGTCGATGACTCGATAGATTAGCTTATCGTGAACACGATTGCTCGATATGCAAGGGAAGTACCACTGTCGTGCCTGCGATGACTCGAATAAAGAGCTTATCGTGATCTCGATTGCTCGATGTGGATCCAGGCAAGGACCACGATCATCACGTCGATGACTCGACAAATTAGCTTATCGTGAACACGATTGCTCGATATGCAAGGGAAGTACCATGGCAGAAAGAAGTAAATTGCACTCATTTACCTTCGACGACGTGGCTGACTCGCCGGTGGATCAGGGGGGATATGTAGGGAGTTCCCGATCTCATCCCGGATTCGATCTCGCAGCTGAACCATTACTCCATCATCTGGCCCCGACCATTCCCCGGCATGACTACTAGAAGGATGATTGTCAGATGGTTCTTCTATCAATCGGAAACCTTCATCTGTTTCGTACGCGGGCAGCAACCAATCTCTCATGTCAGAATCAGTGGCACTATTGTGTTGCTCGTGAATGAAGTTGTGCAATGCGGCACAAGCATACACAAACTTTGCTTGCATCTCAATTGGATAAGGGGGCATGTTTTCCATAATGTGCCAACGTTTTTTGAATGCCCCAAAGGCACGCTCAATTATATTCCGGAGCGACGCATGTATGTAGTTGTACATCTCATGCCTTCCAGTTGGCCGTCGTTGTTGGAAAGAAGCAACATGATACCTGTGGCCTTGCCCCTTGTAAGGACCGAGGAAACCTAGCTTGTTCGCATATCCTGCGTCAACCGCGTAGTACTTGCCTGGCGGTGGTCGTGGGAAAGAAGAATTGTCGCCTTCTAATACTGAGTCGAGAATTCGCTGATCATGGGCGGACCCCTCCCACCCTGTGACGACATAAGTGAAACGCATGCTGAAATCGCACACACACATGACATTTTGTGTAGTGACCTTTTGTTTACCCCTGTATGCGTTTGACACATCCGACTTCACCTTCGCCATAACATGCGTGCCATCTATTGCACCAACGCAATCTTTGAAATATGGATAAAATTTTCTATTATTCCGAATGTAAGAAGGCATGTGATCGAGTGGAACCATGGTGGAGATTCTAGCATGGAACCATTGCTCTAACGTGGTGAACACCTTATACACATACCGATGTATGGTCTCTTCTGAGTGGGAAAATTCATGCCCCAACTTACGAACAGATGTACCGTGACCCATTAGCTGACAAAATATCATGAGTTGTTGTTCAACAGATGCGCCTCGACTATCTTCCAGACCGGATGCTCTAGCCTGTATACATAATTCAACGAACGTCTGTTTGTTCATACGACATACGTCCCTGCACATTCGATCATTCGTGACAGTATATAACATGTCACGTACCAACTCCTCTCCCCTGTGGCGATGTGGGTGAACAACATTACGAGATGGATGATTTGATAAATATTCTATAGCAATGGCACACTGCTTAACTATTGCAGCATCCTCATCGTCGTCGCCAAAATACCTCCACCTCTAGAAAGTGAGATTAACGAAATGAACATACTACTGCTTGACAAAAAATAAATTTTAAAACTGCTGAAATGAACATTAAATCTAGGCTTACCAGAGGATCCATGTGTTCCCTAACCAGGAAGTATCAAACAATACTCGTGTAATCAAAATGTGGGGGAGTACACGACAGCCTTCGGGTGTCTATCGTCAATGCGAGTACACGATAGACTCCATTACCGTGGTCGGCGGAGGAAAGGTAGAAGACATATCTAACTAACGAGGTGCACATAGAAGATGTATATATAAGCATTCCCGTCCTCACATGCAAACAGTAGGAGAGAAGGCAATAATGACATGGAGACACTCATTCACCACACACTCATGGCCTACATATAGGTCAGAGGAGTCACATGCATATAGTACCATAAAGGACAAATAATCACATGGAGCATAGTAGGGAGGAAAAAAAATATTAGTTCAACCCACAGGAAGGGCACAAATGCATAGAGGTCAGAGGAGTCACATGTATACAGTACCATAAAGGACAATAATCACATGGAGAATAGGTGGGAGGAAAAAAAAAATAGTTCAACCCACACGAAGTCGACAAATGCATAAAGTGGATACCATCTTATGCAACAGTAATAAAATGACAAGTTTCTTCAAATCTAGATGGGCGGTTTCTTCCCACTCCAAAGGTTCTTCAACCACTGCTCAGCAAAAAATTCATCATCTTCTAGAGCCAGCCACAGATGTCTATTAGTCTCCGTCGAGAATAATGTCATTGCAAAACTGTACATTGGGTTAGATGGGTCATATCCAGGGAGGCGGCGTAGTAAACGAAGACATTTGTTGATTTCATCAATCTGTACTTGCTTATCAGTGACCTTCGCCTCGGCCAGCATACGATCGTGCTTCTCGGCAAGCGCATTTCTTGCCATCATAGCGTCAGACAGCGACTGGAAGCCGGTAGATATCTCGGAAGAGGAGTAAGTCTTCCTCTTCGAAGTCTGACGCTGGGCACCAGGGGTAGGAGGGGTAGGCCTGAGGGGATCACTGGTGGCGTGTGGAGGCATCTGTAGGGGAGTTTGGGAAGCAGGAGAGTCGGCGTTCGGAGGCTCCTACAAACAAGAACAGGGAATGTTATTATCACACAAAATGTAACCCAGATACAATGACAAGATACAAGCGGATGATGGGATAACAGTAACGAGGTTTCATGTTTGTGCACCTGAGATTGGTTGCAAGTAGGACGTACTGAGGGGCCAGGGCCGATCGGGCTTCCTTGGATATCACTATCAAGGAGGTGCGAGAAATCACGAGGGTATGTGTTATCTCCCATATCCTCTCCCAAGAACTGATCAAATTCATTGGGAAGCATCCTAGGGGGATCCTCATCGATACCGTGTGAACTATTCGGTGGCAGCTGTGCACTGGGGGGAACCACCTTTTTTGGCCTTCCATTATAAGCCTGCCTTCCAGTAGCATGGTTACCATCGAATATTATCGATAATAGACCCTCCATCTCTCTCGAGTATCCCCAAGACTTCAATCTCATGGCCTTCGGGTGTCTCTGCGGCAGAAGGACATGAGAGTTGGAATGGCAATGAAACATTTTTGCGGAAAAAAATGGGTGACGATACGCACCTGTCTAAAAATATTCCAAAAATCAGGATTTCCGGAGGTATAGGTTTGGGTTGCTTCGTTATACCCACAACCAGTGTACTCTGACATCCACTTCCATGCATTGTAGAGGTACCTAGTCTTGTCATAGTGACTGCGTATTTTTTCTTCATTCACAATTATACCCTTCTTCGCCAACGCTTGGCTTACATAGTCGTATCCTCCGGGTTGAAGACCCTTCCCCTTACGAAATCCGGCCATAAGTGCTTCGGCATACGCTGCGATAAATGCATAGTGCTCTTCCTTGTTCCACTCAACCTGTTTGACATACTTTGATCTCTTGGCTGGGCTTGCCATCTATACCACAAAAGCAAAAGCATATGAGAAGAGAGATGTTGACGTAATCAAGAACCACATGGAAATCGAGTTATCGAGTAACTGGGTATAAGGAAGACACAGATCGAGTAATCGAGTACTTGACCCTTCCATGGACCGTGGACCCGATTACTCGATCTCGAGCCATCTACGACGTCTATTCACGATACACACATGGAAATCGAGTAATTGAGGAATCGGGTATAAGGAAGACACAGATCGAGTAATCGAGTATGCGAGAACTTCATACGTCGATGACCGTGGACCCGATTACTCGATCATCATACACGTCACGATAAAATGACATGGAACTCGAATAATCGAGTCATCGGGTACACGATAGACACATATATCGAGTAATCGATTACTCGATTTATGTGTGTACCGTGAATCCGAGCACAAATCGTTAACCACATGGATATCGAGTAATCGGGTATAAGGAAGACACAGATCGAGTAATCGAGTACGTGATCCTTCCATGTACCGTGGACCCGATTACTCGATCGTCATACACCTCGCGATAACCACAGAGTATTCAAATAATCGAGTAATCGGGTACACGATAGACACATATATCGAGTAATCGAGTCCTCGATTAGTCGATTTCTGTGTGTACCGTGACCCCGATTACAGATCTCGATCCACGGATCACTTTCGCGTAATCGGGTACACAGTCCATGGATCTATCGAGTACTATATTACTCGAAAACTCGATTCCACCGGTGGCTGATCGGGAGAGTCCGATCGGCTCGACAAGAAGAAGTTTTTGATTAATAAATACGGAGATCGGGGAAGAGGTGAAAACATATGACAGTAACAACTGTTACAATTGGCCTAAAGTAAGCAGATCGAGCACAAATCGTTACACGCAGAGGCAGTAAACCCGTCAACGAAATGTTCAAATTCGAAAAAATCAAACAATCAGGGCCGTGTGCTTACCGAGACGTCAATGACAAGGGACGGTCTTCGACGACGATGCGGCGGCAGGAGATGCAAGAGGGAGGGAAAAATGGTTTATTGGGGGGCGGGGGAGTCGCGTGCGAAACGGTGGAAGGAAGATTCAAGGACGGGAGTGATGGCGGCTGGGATGAGAAAGAGCGATGAACGGAAGGAGAAAGGAAAAAAAACCCTAGGCAGCCCGTGATTTTTCGTCAGCCTGATGCTCACTCGAGTGAGAATCAGCCTTTCAGGGGTGAAAGGTGAAAATTTATCACCTTTCACCGTCAGGACCCACTATTCACAATTTCAGCTAAACAAACATAAATCAGGTGAAAGGTGAAAATTTTCACCTTTCACTGTCACCGACCATTTATCACTCTTTCAGCTTCCAAACGCTTTTCACCCTGAAAGGTGAAAATTTTCACCTTTCAGGCCTGAAATATGCTTTTTTTCACCCTGAAAGGTGCTTCCAAACGCACCTTAAGAAAGGCCTTTTATGTATGTTAGGTGAAAATACAGTGTAGCAAAGTTGCCTTTGTAAGGAGACATGTATCATGGGCCATGTATCGTATGCAGGGAAGAGTTAGAAATTCAAATAGGTAAACCAAGGCTTTTATTAATATCTGGGGAAGAATTTTTTATCCGCTTGGCAGATCAATTATCAAGATCGATGGCGCACGCGCATCACTTATGCACTTTATGTGAAATTAATACATGTGTGTCGTCGATCCAGATGATCATTGCTCGTATACATGGTGGATTTCCGGGCGGAAATCCCCAATGCTTCCGTGTTTGTGAAGGTGGGCTCCAAGGCTTTTAATAGGAAGTGTGATTTTGAGGCAGCATGGTCTGCATGTGTAGTTGTGTACGTATCTAATGTTTCATGCTGATGAGACGAGGTTGCAAAGCTGGGATCTCTTATTTAATGGAAGGCGACTAAGGTGACAATTTAGATACTGAACCAAGTCCTTTGATGTAACCTTCCACTAAAGCCTGAGTACGTCCACTTCGAAATGGACCCAAGCAAGGACATAGTAAAACAGCCTCCTTTATATCATGGACCTTATTCACATTTTTTTTTTGTATTTGAGGCCATCTTGTGTTTCAATTTGTCCACTCTACTAATGAGTGGCCGAGTTCTCTTGATGTTACTCATGGATTAGGGCATAGTATGATGTTCTTCAGTGAAATAGTATTCCCTCCGTTCCATAGTAATAGTTCTAATAGCTTTAAAAAATGAGCTGGTTTTAGTTCATTTTGAAAAACCAGATATGGTTATAACACGGAACGCAGCACACTTGCGCGGGAGTGTATGTTGCATGAGTCTATTCTATTGAAGAAGCCTCAGCCAGTGGATGGTCACCTCTATGTGCAAAAAAAAAAATCACTTCCAATTCTACGAATTCAGCTACGGATAAGTATTTACCTTGCAATAAATTCTTCTTGTCTAAGAACTTGTCTTAATTTTGCAGGTATAGAGTCATGTCAAATGATTTTGTAACATCACCTCGTGTAACCATGAAATTTACAAATTTTTGCCCACACCATTGTTGTAGCAATCACGCACATCCTTGGGAAGTAGGTCAAGATACATAAAATATAGAGTGGGCAAGCATTTGAGGAGAACATCTACTTATCTTCAGCTTGAGTGACAGGATGGAGGAAAAGGGAAGGCTTCATGGGCACAAAGAAATGTGATGGGAACAGACAAAGCAATGCTCACATGGGATGAGGGCCATTCTAGGTCATGTTCCAATCAGATAGCCGGGCGGGTCTTGTTTGTCTGCTCCATGTTTCTAAGACCTACACCAACCATGTCGATTCTAGCAACTTCAGCTTGATTGGAGAAGAACTTGCATTATAGTTTTTCATTCTTTGTGTTGTCTTCTTCCTTTACAAGAGAGCTTGTTTCTTTAAATAAAACCAACAAAACTTGTGACAGCTTATTCATCTATTGTTGGCTACAGGTGAGCCACAGAACCCTCCTTTTCTATCACTTTCGCATTTTTGAAAAGAAATAACAGCAATCAAGGCTTATACAACTCCAGTTAAGTTGTTTGCGCCAGTTTAGGGTTAACAAAAGATCCATGGGTCTCAGTTTTGAACTCCAAAAACATCTTCAAATCCAAATGCAACCGTTGTGTTTGGTAAGAAGATCACAAAAGTGAGGACACTACTCGTTTCTCCTCTAAAGCTTTTAATCCTCTCATAAAGGACGGAAAACAATATGCACATGTGCCCCGCTGTATGAATATATCATTATCCCATAGGGGATATAGGTTGATCAAGACACCGTATATGACCTGCTTGAAGTTCCAACAGTGGAGTAATCCGCCAACCAAAACAAGAAAGTTAAAACGCAATGTTTAGAGGTTGTGCTCGTATGCAACCCACATCAAGTCTGTAATCCCAAGCTGATCAAACAGTTATGCGAAAAACTTTTAGCTTCCAACGGAATTACTCTCTCCAAAGCCCACAATGTGCAGTTGAATCGCAAAGAATACGGCAGGAAGAGAAGTTCCGAATAAAATGGCCCATAGAATTCTTCTCTCCAAAGCCCACAAAATGCAGTTGAATTATGGGCCTCCTCAGTCCTCACTCCTCAATCAGTTCAAATGGGCCAACAAACATGACCCAACAAAGTGAGTTCCTCCAGCTTTTCGCTAGCACCTGTCTCTGCTGCTGCTCCTCTCAACAGGCAACAGCCAAACCCCAGCCCTTCAATCCCCAAAACTCCCTTGTTTGCCTTCCATTCAAGTTTCCAGGATATTCATCCTGCCGGGCATGAGGTACCCTTTTTGTTTCTGGTTCTAGTTTGGTAGTTTACATGCACTTTTTCTTGGTTTGGCAATGAGGAAAGGCTGGATTTTTAGCTGTTTAGATAGACTGGAATGATTTGATGGGTACTGTATTTATTCATATCAAGACAATTTTTTTTCTACTTGTTGGAGCATTCGATTGATCTTGTAATTCAATTTGGATATTTTAGCACGAAAATCGTTCTTCTTACTTACAGAATATGAGGGTGCCTCTATGGAGAGAGCCCGAATTCTGGGTTTTACTTGCTATTTAGGTCAAATTACTTATTTTTTATTGATTCACGTGAGTTGGTGGGGAAGTGGGGATTGAGAGGATGTTGTTTGTAGTAGTGGCCGAGTCATGGACTATGGCAATAAGGGGGAGAAGAACTCCTTGAGAGAATACTCTTCTCAAATGCATTTTTTTCATGGGGATGTAACTCAATGGTGATGTTAACTCTGTTCGTTATTGTCATTGACATTTTCAAATGGTTTTTGATATATAGGATTATTGCGGGAAGGGTATTGAGCTAGCATCAATAGCCAAACGTGGTTTATTCTCTTCTAGAGCCATGGAAGTACAACAGAATGAGGATTCAGACATGAGTATTGAAGAACCACATGTTGACGGAGAAGTGCAACCACATGTTGACGGAGAAGCTCAACCACAGGTTGATGGAGATGTGCAAACACATGTTGATGGAGGAGCATTCCTACATACAACTGATGGTAACCTTCCTGCAGTTGAAGAAAATGGATTAACACCTAAGGTGGGCATGATATTTAAATCTCTTCAAGAAGCTCTGGACTATTATGATGAATACGCTCGACGAGTTGGATTTGGTATAATAAGGAGAAGCTCAAAATTTAGAGATGATGGACAATTTGACTCAATTGTACTTGCTTGTAGCAGTGGGGGCAAGCCAAGATCCAGGCCTGATGGTCCTTCACGTAGAGTACGCCGAATAACAAAAACAAATTGCAAGGCTAAGATGGTTGTAAGGTTACGCGACGATGGATTATTCCATGTGGGCTATCTTATTTTAGATCACAATCATGAAGTTAATCCATCAAAAGTTGCATCCCTGAAACCAAAAAAAGGTGATTTTCTAGTACTATTAGCACTTGCATGATTTTATTGTCATGAGTTGTATCATTTCTGTTTATTTCATAATGTGCATCAGATAAAGCATATATATTAAATATTGCGTCCTCAAGTCCACACCATGTTGAGATGGCCCATAGAAATGGGTGTAGTATTTAGATGGGGTAGGAAAGGTTTGCTCATGGTTGGTTTTTGGTCAATGGCAACATATAGCTTATTTGTAAATGCTTGAAAATAGGCGTTAGATGTCAGGTAAGGGTTGGATTGAGAGGATTGTTCATTGGTTGCCAGCAATATTGTTGTGCACCTCGTGGTCCTTCAAAATTTGGGCCATTTTGGTATGTGGGATCCTTGAATATACCGACACATGTATATTACTCCATCTGTTCCATACTAATGGAACCGTTTAGAAAAATAGTGATTTGTATTGAATTGTGGAACCTGTTAGAGTATAGATACTCATAATTTGGTTAATTCATTAGTATTAGTTCTTTATAGTATAAAGGGTAGTTTAGTCAAGTAATTTCCCGTTTTAGGCTTGCTTGTATTAGGAGATCTGATCACTATAGACGGATCAATCCTCCTCTAATGTAATTCAGACTTCATTATTCAGAAATACAGTTTTACTTGTAGCATTCTAACGGAACCCTCATTCAGGACAATAGTTATTAGTGACTTTTATTGAAAGTTGGAACCCACAGTTAAGAAAATGGAAGGATTAAAATATTTATTCTGTTTTTCAGTAATTAATATTTAAAATTGAGCCAAATGAAGCATTTATATGGGACATATTTTTTTAAATGGAGTTTATTGATAAGGGGTAGAGGGAGTATATTATATATGTGTCATTGACCTTGGATAATTAGGGTGTGGCGATGATGATGATGATGAATGGTTTGTAATTACTAGTAAAATATGCACGTTACCTGTTGCATGTATACATGAGACAATCACAATTAGGAGCTTTGAAAGCAAGGAACACATTAATGTAATAATTATCAAATTGAAATGAATTTGCTAAGCTGTATACTTAGAAAAAATAGATGAGTGATAGAATATGGTGTATTATAATTGAAGCATAATGATGTGACAAAAAGGCAATTATATTTAATTGTATTTTCTGCTTATTCTTTAAATTTTCTTTTTGAATTTGGTCAATTTTCTATTGATAATGACTTGCAGTTTTTAGTAAGAAGTTGGCTTTCGTTTTCTACTCTCTCCTGATTCTTGAGTAAGAAGATTAGTTTTATTTTGTATGCATTTCTTTCATTTCTTGATGGCTTCCCTATCCATTCTTTTCATCCCATTTGTTACTGTTCAGTTTCTACAGGGATGGATCTCGACTCCTCTATTAATCATCCTGTATCTTCAAAAATGTCCAAGGACCTCACCACAATTGAAAAGATATCCTCTGCTCTTATTGGTATTGGATGCCCTGCACATATTTTTGCACCTGAATCCTTTCTTTACCAAGGGTTCCTGACGTCTGGACAGTTTGCTGGTTATTTGCGGATTCTCACTCATCATACGGAGCCTGCCAAGCTTGAGCATATTATGGAGGCTGCCATCTCAAATCGTGTGATTATTACCATCCAGAGCATGACGTTTTCACATCTCATGAACTTTCTTAGCTGGTTGAAAACACCACGTGGCCGAGAAGCCATGGGATCTGCATTAAATGACGAGAAAGTAGTAAAACGAGGGAAATATATCATGTTCTCCTCCAATCAAATGTCAGAACTTGAGGCTTTCGACGCATTTCTGGATGAATATGAGGCTACTCTCGAAGGGCGGAGGGAGAAAATGGAGTGTACCATAAAAGAACTCACTACCAAAATACAGCAGGAGAAGGACAGTTTTGAATCTGACATGGCTAACTATTGGAATCAATTTCATCCAGTCTCAGCATTCTCACCACTTGTGGGACAAACTATCAACCAGCGGTGCTGGGATTGCAGGTGTGCACAGTCAGAAGCTGCAAGTGAAGCTCCTCCTATCCTCACCTTCTCTACTATGGATAGGGCCATTGAACTGTTCAGCAATGAGGTCAGGATGGAGCATATTCTTCAATTCATCCAGCAGGGTGAGAACATGCAGAAGATTCAGGCATGGGTAGACTCGAAAATATGTTTCTTTAAACAGTCAGGAGATGAAAAGTCAGCCACTCACTTGCGCCATATGCTGGAGGCAATGGGTGTAACTGAAGCTTCAGATTTTTGGACATTGGGTGGCATGGTGCCGACAGATTTCTCTGTTCGTAGCTGTCCAAACTCAGAAGCTACCCCAACATTGGTGCCAGATAATCTGGAGCCTGCAAGATAATAAGCCATATTAGGTTATTCTCCAGAATCATGTGAAATGGAGTGTATGGCTTGACAATAGGGCAGCCTTTTCAATTGGAGTGGTTGAGGGGATGCAGTCTATTAACTTGAAGCACTGAGGTATCTATATTGATCTTCGCACCCTTGTATTTTGTTTATATGTTTCTCATTTGCAAATATGTTGTTTGTATCCTGCATCATTAAGAATTATTTTGGTCTGCCGGCAATATGTGTAAAGGAAATTGTTGACAGAGAAGAGGTACCTGGCATGAAGTAGCTTCTTATGTTTAGCTGGAAGGCAAGCACTGGGCATTTAGATTTTGTTACTCTTCTTTTAGGTAATAATTTTCGCACTCATACCTATTATGGACATTCTATAATGAAGTGAGATTAGGTTGTTATCGGTTGAGCTTCTATTCACCCCTGAATTTATACAAACAAACATGATTCAGGGGTTACTCGTCAAAAAAACATGATTCAGGCGTTTTGGGGTTCTCTTAATCCTCAAATAATAACACCCCTACGTGAACTGTACCAACAAGGATCGACCCTCAATGCTTGATTGCCCTTGTAAAGTGGGAGGATGTCCCGGATCAGGGGAAACAGTGTGCTCATCACCAATGGGTGATGGGCACCTCTCCCCTGCTTGTAATGATTGCCCCAATAGGACCCACAAGCAGGGAGACGTGCTCATCACCCATTGGTGATGAGCACACTGTTACCATGCGCGGCGCGCTGCACCAAGTGTGTCACGTGGGATTTGCACCACCTATCCAAGATCTTAGACACAGAAGGACATGCACTCCAGTTCCCTCCATAATCCATTGCCTGTTGCACTATTGATCTTAAAGATCGACGGCTTGTGTCACATGCACGTAATTCTCATGTGGCAGGCTCAATGGAACTTCAACAAAATTGGAGGGGCCATTTCGTCCCACCATTTTTGTTTTTAAAAAATCAGGTGAGCCTCTGGCGGATGGTTGGCGCACACAACTTCTGGAGCACAAAAAAACACTACCGGCGTAGCCTTGTTCCGCACTACTACGGAGCGGCGACAAAAGCTTCTAGAATTCTCTCTTATCTCGCTCCCCCAGCATCCCTGGTAGTGGCGCTCCGACCATCAACCGCCGTCTCCTCCGCCGTCCTCCATGGCGCTCCTCCTCACGCCGACCTCCTCGTCTCCCCTCCGCCTCCTCCCCGCCCTCTCCCCCTTCCCCAACCCTAGTAGCCTCCCCCGCCTCCGCCCCACCTCCTTCCTCCCCCCCTCTCCCCTAAACCCCCTCCTCCCTCGTCGGATTTGCGCCCGCGTCTCAATCTCAGCTTCCCTCGCCGCTCCTCCACCCATCCCCTCCACCAAGTCCAATTCACTCGCCGGCTCCACCCGCACCGTCGCCACCCTCATCGGCACCGCCTTCGCCCTCTCCAAGCTCTTCTTCCACTCCCTTTCCGCCCGCCTCGCCGCCTCCGGAATCCTGCCCACCTCGGATCAACTCTTCCTTCTACAGCGGAATTTCTTTGCCACGGCGGGGCCGCTGTTCTTCGCGCGTCTCCGCGACCGCCCCCGCGGGTATCTTAACACTCCGCTTACAGTTGTTGCCGCCGGGATGTCCAAGTGGTTGGATATTTATAGTGGGGTTCTTATGGTGAGGGTGTTGCTCAGCTGGTTCCCCAACATTCCCTGGGACCGGCAGCCCTTGTCGGCGATCAGGGACTTGTGCGACCCTTATTTGAATTTGTTCAGGAATATTATCCCGCCGGTCTTCGACACCTTGGACGTCAGCCCGCTTCTCGCCTTTGCCGTCTTGGGGTGCCTCGGGTCGATTCTCAATAGCAGCAGGGCGGCATACTGAGGCAATTGCGGTTGCAGCAGGGAAAGTGCATCTGTACGATAAAAAAATGGGGATTTTGCAAAGAAAGCTTAAGGGTTTGTTTCCTACACAATATGTTTTGACTGTCATCCGTAGATTTTGTTCTAAGTGCTTTCAATTGTCAGATTATGAAAGGAAAATAAAACTTATGCGCTTAATTAGGAAGTTTTGGGCCACTGTCATGGAACTTGGAAGTGTTACCCGGAAAATCTCAATGAATAGCTAATTATAGAGAATGTTTAGTTTTATCTTTGGACGTATCAATGTTTTGTAAACTTCAACGTGGTGATTCTCGATTCCCGATGGCACCACCATGTATCCTCGATATCAATTTCAAATTTGTTGAAGGTAAGGTGTGTCTTACATCAGGAATTTGTGAAATGAATGATGGATTATGAGTAAGATGAAGTAGCATATGATGGGAAGCTTTTAAAGCTTTAGGATTTAACTTTGAAACCTTTGTAAAGCTAATTTTAAATCGTAACTTAGTCTAGGATCTCTGCTAGCTGGCTTCATGTGATGGGTAACTGTAAACTGTTGTTGCTGAAGGTGGCTAATTAAGTTTACGATGCAAATGTAGTTATGCTAGTGTATTAAACTATTGGTAACCTAACGGGGTATTGTTTTCTTATGAGACTATGGATTGCTTCACACCATTTGCAACCGTAGCTTGCACATCTTCTATCTACCCTCGTAAATTAAGTCTAAATTACTTTCTATGCCTCTCAACTGTTTGCTTAGCATTGAATATAAACTATGAAGGTAGCCTAAATAAGAATATAGTTGAGGTCATCTTAGTCTCATAAAAGGTTTTGCTGTCTGTAATGGCATAAGCATTGTTAAGAGTAACACCTGCATTTTGGCTTTGGTGCTTGGCTATGTTGCTTCAATGTGGACTGTGTAGTGCAGTTTATCTGATTCCCCCGTACAATGATTACGTATGTGTTTTATATCAGTTGAGAACTTACAGATAAAACCAAGAACTAATTTTGACCCATTTATTACACATTTATTGTTCTCCCTATTAGCTTAGGCTTTTAGGACACAATGGTTATTTAACTGAGTATGAGAGTGGGAGGTCCTGGAAGTCCAATTTGCGATGAAGACAATATCCCCATTGCCCCTTGTGTTTGTGTTTTTTTGGGAACTAATTGAACCTGAACTTAAGTTCTTAGGTTAAGGTTGTTATTTAATCTTCATTTTTTCTGGAAGTAAAATTTAAATGTTGATCATTAACTTGAACTGAGGCGGTTATAAATGCCTTGTGTCTTTTATGTTGCTAAACATTACTTTTGGTTATATGTGTAAATATGCACATGGTATATTTACTTATATTATGTTTCCAAGAACTGAATGGATCACATTATGTATTAAAATATTTGGCATTAGTGTCTGTATAAATATTTATTCCCTCCCCTTGACAGGCTGAGTGCCTTTATTTAACTAACGTGGTATGGGAACCTATAAAAAATAGTGTCTCTGTTGGGTTTTTTTGGTGGATAGGTGGTGTGTGAGAATTGCTTTTTGGATAACTTTGATTATTTCCTGTCTCCTTTAGTTCGTATGATAACATGGTTTGTTTACATTATGACAACTAAAAATTTGCTCATCTGACACATGAACCAAAGGTGTAAGGATTTTTTATGGCTGTCAGGTCTATCATAATTAATTTCTTGTATATCTTATATTTATCAATAACATATGCTTCAACATTCTTTTGCTGCTATGAACGGCATAAGTCTTCTTACGAATTGTTTGTGGTGCTTTATTTTGGTGGTGACTGATGAAGAACATTTGGGAAAATTAATTGAGTTTTTTGCATTTTATTGTAGGTGCTCATTTGTAATTATTTTACGAGGTTGAATTGAAATGTTGAAGGTGCTTTTACAGGATTGCTCTGCTTTGTAATTTTGGCAAATGAGAACTCATATTTTAGAATACGGCTTAGTGAAGACGTATGATGTTTAAAAAATGCATGAATACGGTTAGAAGAGTTAAGATAGTTCTGAAAGGAGAAAATTTCTAGGCGTGGACTTTAAATATATAAAAAAGAAATAGGGTGACAGCGGAAGTTTCTGTTATGTCTTCTGATCCCGGCCTCTGTGCTATGTTTCCTTCTCTATGCTGTTTCTAGCTGTTATTGGGTGTTGTAGAAAGCACAATTAGGTGAGTTCATCCGTTGTCCTGTTCAATCCACACTGACCTGCTTGATCTGTGGAGTACGAAAAAATCTTATTTAATCTGAAGGTTTAGGATTGCAGATTATAGATCTGTCAAATGGGCCTAGCGAGATTGTGGCAGAGCATCTACTTTTTTGAAGCCCTGAGCAGGATGACCTTGTTTCCTACCTAATTTTTCTCTATTATTGGAGATCCAAGTTTAGATTATAAGAATCAAAACTTAAGTCATTAGCCGCAATATTTGGTCGTGTGGAGAAGTGACAACTTTCAAGTTTCACACACACACACATATATTATATATATATATGAGATGAGTTTACGTGAGATCCTTCTCATATAAGGAGCATGAGGCCAATCTTTATTGCCGTTAGATTCTGATTGGAGGGTGGATATCAAATTAGTGGGTAAGTGAATATGTCACATCAAGGAGTGGGTGAGATCATTATGGATATTTGTAGCCGTCAGATCAAGATCTGACGGCTACGATTTAAAGTGGCCTCGTATAAACAATATAAGAGCGATCTCATTTAAACTTTTTTCTATATATATATATATATATATATATAGAAAAAAGTTTAAATGAGATCGCTCTCATATTGCTTATATGAGGCCATTTTAAATCGTAGCCCTTGGATCTTGATCTGACGGCTATAAATAACCATAATGATCTCACCCACTCTCTGATGTGACACACTTACCTACCCACTGATTTAATATCCATCATCCGATCGAAATCCAACGGTTATAAAGATTGGCCTCATGCTCCTTATATGAAAACAATCTCGTGTAAACCCTTCTCATATATATATGTCGAGGTACTACCCATTTCATTTCTTTCCATGGAAGCCCTTCTTTTGTTTACTTTGCGTCCCTTGAATAGGATTACTTTTTTATATACCAGGAGTATGCTTACTTTCTCTGACATTAAAGATCTGAAACTCTTTTAAACTGATATTATGATGTTCATAGTAATCAATCTAATACATCTATGAATTACCCTGAATTTGGTGAAAAAATTGCCGAGTTTGGCCATGTTGAGTTTCTGATGTTGGAGTCAGAGACGAGGATAGTAGCCGTCCTTTAGAGAAGTGCAGTCACAAGCTAAATCCTAGCCTCTTTGGTAGCCAATTTGATCGAATGTAACAGCTCTGTGTAATTATCGTAAAGATAATACGAAGTATTGGCTTTTATAAATCTCCCTTTTAATGCTAGATTTCTTGTCAAAAAGAACAACCAAGTGTCTCCTATATGCTTCTAACATTAGTTAGGACGTGCTACTACACATATTACCCGACTTAATTTCAGGTGGCCGGCCCTTGGTTTCGCTACCGCTTATATGATTTAGGCTCAATATTGGCACGAATTATGAATTCATCATTGTCAAACATTCAAAAGCGGCAAGTGTATAAGTTGTGTGATAGATTGCAATATCAATCCACAACTGTATGTACCATAATGCACAAACTTCTCAAAATCTTGTGGCTTTCCTCTCACAAATGGATTCGCCTTAAGGGCATATATGAATGGACTGTACTCGGTAACAATTTCTTTTTTAATAATGGCTAGTGTTTTTGTCATCCATGAGAAAGTGCACTACATTGGTGACTGCGGCAATAGTGGGGAGTGTGAACTAATCGTCTAAAAAGGCCACATATGGAATCCCTTGCATTCACCAACGAGCAGTGCTAAGCCGATCTCCCTGTAACGCAGCAACTACCTGCATGATTATTAACTGAAGTTACATTGGCACAGAAACAATATGTCTAGAAAAGATATTAAATATTAGCAGCCATAAATTAATTAACAAAACAAGCAGAAGTATCAGCAAATTAATTAACTCTATCTTAATCTCTCCAGAAAATATCAATTTTGTCCTTTTGATCTAGCAAAAATTTGCAAAACACTCAAAAACAAGTGAAGTTGCATATAGCGGAGATGCCGGCGATCCCACTGAAGAAAGGGAAACAAGCTGGCTTCTTTCCAAACTCGCAAAGAACGCCGAGATCAACAACAGTGTCTTTGGGTCCGACAACATTTTTACGCACCCAATGTTGTTTCTAACAGCTCGAGCTTTTAGAAAACTTAGGTTATCTTACACCCAGGAGAGGGCATCGGTATTGACCATGACCACGATCACACTCTCCCTCGACCCAGGGAAGAGGAGGAAGCCGCTGCCACTGATGCAGATGCCGAACCCGGATCCATCTTTTGATCTCTCTCCCGTTAGGCAAGGGTTTCTGGATGACTATGGGAGGAAAAGGAAGCCAAACCCCTTGCCAGTCTGGGAAGAAGAGGTGTGTGATTGGTGGGAAGTAACCACCAGGATTCATAGCTCAATCTGCATTCTAACTAATAAAAGGGAGGATTAAAAACAAGGAATGGGGGGGGGGAGGTTTTCTATGGGAAACGTTGCTTCCTAAGATTCGATAAGAACAAGACTGGGGAACTACAAGGACATTTTTCCGGGAAAATTTAAAATCCAGTTGGCGGGGGCGAGGGCAGGGTCCCACTGAGATGGCATAACATGAATAGGGCCAATTGCGTAAAGGATTAGTGAGTTAAGACCCATGGGTTAGTGAGTTAAGTGAGAATTCATGGTACCGTCGAATTTCGGGGTTAGTGATATGAGTGAGAATGAGGTTTTTTTTTTATACAGGTCAAATGTGGTTGGAAAGACTCCCAACTTGTGAATTTGAATTCCTCATTTTTTGAGGTGGGTGTCACGCCCCAAATTTTAAAACCTTAATCACATCGTGGAAGCTACCAATCTAAGACTATTAGGAGGTTCGAGATCTGGGATGCGACCGAATATTCGATCGTTCTCAATCCCATCAACCAAAATATGGGATCATACAGGTTCGAAATGACTAAACAATATTCATGTACTCAAATCTTAAATAACAATATCAAAAGACTACTTAGTATATTACAACAAATTAGTCTCATAAATCCAAATCATTAGAAGTCTAACACATAGGCCAACAAGTCACAAAGATCATCATGATGAAACATAATAAAATCATCTTCACGCTGCAATCATCCAAAGATCTTCAACAAAGATACATGTTCAACTTTTCTCCTTCTTGATTCCTGCATCAAAGGATGCATGAATATTCCAGAAGAAATACCTAGTAGGATGCCAAGAAAACCCACAAAGAAGGAATATAAAAGGAACTGACGTCACGAAATAAAAAATAAGGATAAATTCAACAACATCAAGAGTCGCAAATACTGAGCTTACTTACCTGAATACTGGTCATACTCATCGATCATTACTATTCACAATAATGTAAATGATCATCAAACTCCAAACGTACAACGCGTAAGGAGGAAACAATAATGGATACAGACTTCAACATTCAAATTGTAGGAGATAGCAATTACTGCTCTCAGCTCAGTCCACTTCCCCTATGGACTTCTATACCAGAGCATCCTATAGGTTCTTCAGAGGAACCCGGTCATACGTCTAGGGATGCTGGCCCCATCGGTGCTTACGGGCACAATGGGCAGAGACTACAAGACCTTCTGTAATATTTTGTAATCTAAATATGTACGTTTGCTGTCATCGGCTAAACTACAAAAGTTCAATAAATAATCTGAGAGGATTTAATAATGGGTCGTGTGCATACTATGATTCCACTCTAAGAGTGTCCATCAATAACTTTTAGTGGAGAAACAGTTTACATCGAACTGAATTAATTTAGAAATGACAAGAGCTCTCTCATTTGGAGATTCATACAACAATCTTTCTGTAACTGACTCACAGAGGAGTATGAAAACAATCTCATTGATGCAATATGGATAGACTCACATCGGAGTACTCAAAGAATTCGAGTGATCAAGCATTGGAGAACTCAAACTGAGACTCATCAAAGATCTGCACACATAGCATCTTCACCATACCTAGCCCTAGATATTAGGGCTGGGAATCGGGTCGGGTCGGGTAAAATAGGGTCGGGTCGCCCTTTACCCTACCTAAATAGGGTCGGGTAATTACCCGACCCTATTCATGAGTAGGGTCGAGAATGGCCGACCCTAACCCTACTTTGATCGGGTCGGGTCGGGTAATGACCCGACCCTACTTTTAAAAAATAAAATAAAAATAAGTAATTTTATTTACTAATCTAGTATTTAAAAAGTCAAAATTGACCTTTATTTGACTAAATTTTAATATAAATATGGTTAATCTAAAGTTTTTGGTGATTTAAAACTAAAATTATATTTAAAAATTAGATTATTCAATATTAAATATATATTATAATATTTTATAATATGTACATCGGGTAAAATAGGGTTGTGCGGGTAATACGGGTAATTATCCTACCCGACCCTATTTTAAATAGGGTAAAATTTTCAAACCCGCACCCGACCCTATTTTGCAATAGGGTCGGGTCGGGTCGGGTAATTTTAGGGTCGGGTCGGGTCGGGTAATAGGGTCGGGTAGGATTTTCCCACCCCTACTAGATATGTCAATCCCCAAGAACACTGACACAAGATCCACATGTCTGAAAGTAAATCATGTAATAGGATACAAGGTTTAGAATTTCAACAGGAACTCTTTGGACTTGAAACCGTTCAAGACTCTTGATACTAAAGATATTCAATCCTAGACAAGAAGACTCAGCTCCATGACCCTTACTCATGATTTAATATTACTGTAGTTAGTACCATCGTAGTCTTACAGTATAATATAAGGTCATTAATACCATATTTACTCATAACTTGTAGTTTTAATACGAATTAGGGTTTTAGTACTTAATACTATGTTCTGACCCACACACAAAAGACCACTTTCATCGATCACCACAGTCTACACAGTACGAATCCCATTCTGAAATTTTTATCATACATCACCCTGGATGGCTAGTTTTTAACCCAATAAACAACATAATTTTTTTATTTTTGCACAATTAATTATCAATTTCTAATTACTACTCATTGGCGCATGAACAGTCCTGTCCGAGAGCAAACATCTTAGTATATTTCGATTAATTGATGATATAAATATAATTAATTGATTACTCACTCTTATTGACATTAGATACTCACCCCTTACATAATTTACAGAACCCAATTGGTCCTAAAATTCCATAAATTCTTTTATTTTCTGATGTACTTTTACAACCCGATTGGTTAATACACCAATTAATTCTATTAGATTCCATTTCCCAAAGAGGACATCTAATGATAGACACTGAAGCATACAGCCAGATATTGACATGACTCCAAGACCCTCGATTGAACAATTAGGGTACATTTGGTACACAAATTCTTGTAGAACATAACCGTATTCAGCATATGGTCCGTGATTAGGGTGAAATACCCAATCATGAACACATCTAACATAAGACTCGACTTGATTAAGCAATAAAGCTGTCAACTTTCATTGGACATAACTTATTACAGAACAAAACAACATAGAATATGAATTCAAGATCGACACTATGGGGATGTCAATTAGGATCTAGTACGTGAAGGATAAATAGATAGTATTCACATGAATTGCACTTGTTCATGCATGCATCGTCTATCATAAAAATTCCAGACGTGAAACAATAGCAATAGCAATATGATCAAGGCAACAATCTACTCTTGAAGTACTCATAAATCATTCATACTATATGATCAATCTCATTAAGAATTCAGAGAAAAAATCTATAGGAAAATAAACATCCTACCTCGAAACCAACAAGATTCTTGTACGCTCTTCGGCTCTACCTCGCACCACCTTCGTTGCTTGCGAATTCTCCACTAACCAAGGCTCGAACCGAGAAGAATAGTCTCAGATTGCAAGGAGGAGAGGGACGAGTGCACAAAATCCTTTGCACGACTCCCACGGCCAAAAGAGATGTTGGCTTCTCCCTTCATAAGTTTAAATAGATGAAGTCTTTTGTCCTCCCATTAAATCACCACCATTGATCACACTACCATCTAAGGGTCACAAATTCATCCACCTCAGGGAAAACCTCAGTCAAGATGTGGTCCACATCCTTGACTCCAATTTCGGTTACAGTCCCATCAAGGTAGGGATTAATGCTAATTAGGTTAGTTACCATAACTAATTAGGTAACCTCCCAAATTCAAAACCAAATTGGCACGATCCTACTTGACACATGGCACCTTCAATTTGATTGGAATATGCCATGCTAATCCTTCCATTAACTTCTAAATGAAATCCCTTCAATTACTCCAATTTTCCATAATTAAAACTTCCTATTTTAATTCAAATTCAAATCAATTCAAATTAGGAATTTCAACATCAATCTCTCCACGATTTGATCCCCTAAATCATGGGCCAATTAGGTAGGCCATGTCACCCACGTGCCTCCTAAATCCAATTAGAAAGGATTTTCTAAAAAAATAAATCCGTAATATCTCAAAACGCAGTGATCGATCACGAGAACAAATTCTGAAATTTTCAGAGAATATGATCGATCGTCAACCTCCCGATCGATTGTACGGGTCCAAAGCTCGAACACAAATAGGGCCGATCGATCGCATTGGATCGCGCCCAATAAATTTCAAATTTTTTTCAAATTTTTTCAAACCAATTTCAAAGTTCACAAATTTAAGGCACAAGAACACCCACCTTGAGCAAAAATTTCCCGCTTAATCATTTAATTTTTTTGGGTATTACAGTGGGGAAACTGAATTCATGCTTTTATGTTGATTTGAATGGGATAGTGGAAATCGCACAAACCCTTGGTAAATATGTTACCCACTACACATGTGTTCACTAATCTCGTATATTGTTTACACACTCAAATCCAAGAAGTTGTAACCAAACAGGCTCTAAAACCCGTGTATCCACATTCCTACCTCACTTTTTTTTGGATGCTCGGGTGTCTGGGTAGCTTGCGCTCACTGATCGTTTAAAATTAAACCCTTGCAAGTGCACAGGGCAATTGTGTACTACAACGAGTATTGAAGGATTGTTGAACCTCAGGGACAGTTAAATAATTTACCAAATTCAAGAGAAAGTTACAATTTTTAATTAATCTAAAGAAAGCGATGAACTTTATCTAATCTAACTGAGATTTAATCAATATAGCCAAGGCTTCGAATCCACCACAATAAATTAGTGTATCGTCTCTCTCTCTCTCTTTTGAATAAAGATTTTCAATTGGCTAGCATATTCCTCTCGGACATACACTTGTCAATTCAAATTATAGTGCTCTCCTCTCAGACGTAATACATAAAACGATTAAAACATGGAATTGTGATCTATCTCTCTCGAGTATAAACCAATAAAACTTTATTAGTATATAACACTTCAGATTACTCACGTTCCTCTCGGATACGCAAGTGCTCTTTCAGATTGATATCCAATTAATTCACTCTTGTCTCTCTCGAGTGTAAAGAACAAACTTCAATAAATTAACTTTAATTGGATAATAAAGAGTTATACACCAACTAGAGTAAACATAATATGAGAGAAAAAAAACTATACAACCAATATATTAGGCTTCATCTACGCCTTGGAAAGAAGTCTAGCCTTGCATTGGAGAAGAAATAATCATTGACTTCTTCATTATCTTCTTCTTCTCTCATTTGCTCTAGCCTCCAAGGTCTCTAAATGGACTCAAAACTTTATTCCCTAATGCCCAATACGTTCCCTTTAAGGCCTATTTATAAGGTTGGAAAAAAAACACAAAAGAACCCTTCCAAATCCAAGTAAAAAAAGGTCAAATTTTGGTTTGCTGGATACGGTGATCGATCGGCACTATTCATCGATCGATCAGTTTCTCGATTCCTTCCTACAGCCCAATTTTCAAATGGTCATAACTTTTTACTCCGAACTCCGAATTGTGTGTGGCCGGTGGCATTAGAAAGATGACTTCTTAAATAACATGAAGCTTGAGTCAGTCCAATAAGAGATATGCATACGAAGTTATGAATATTTAACCATTAAAGTTACTTTTTGCCTCATTTCTGTATCTTACTCTTGTTTCTTATAAAAACCAAAACTATATTAAAGTATCACTAAATCTAATCAAAATACTAACATAAATATAAGTTTAGGAAATAATAAAATGCATATTTTAAGTGTATATCACGCACCTCGACTAATCCAGGGGGTGACCAGCACAGCAACCCACCGCCATGGTCCCCCTCCTATCTCACTAACCCCCCTTAAAGGAGAGCTGTTGAATTTTAGTCGTAAGAAGTAACAAAGTCTAATCCAAAGCATCAGCAGTAATCAAACAAATGACCAACTTATCTTTCTATCTTTCTATACAAAAAACACATAGGAAATTCATTCTAAACAGTGGAACTTCTTCTATGTGGAATTACTAATTCAGTGTGGTTTGTGCATGGAAAATGATCTAATTAGGGGGATTAATTAATAGAATGCAAAGTTCTAATTCAAATGGACAATTTATGCCCTCATTCATTATTATGCATGTGTTAAGGAATATTCGTGCATGTCTCTTTGGTTCTAGGGGTGAATTTGGAACATAGAATGTGATTAAATAAGATTAATTGACAGTAATTAAGCAGGTTGTCATATGGCATTGATTTAGAACAACAAGGCTGTACATCTTATGGTTTCCCACCTTCCAAAATTAATGACACTAACTATGAGCTGTAGTAGTGAGTTTTTTTTGTACTAGTGAAGTTCGCCTGGCAAAATGGAGTGATGGGTTTCAAGTTGGCTCTCGTCCTTTGTATGCATTGTTTTTATGTTCTTACTATGCAATATGCATAGATTAGACCATGCAATCAATATCTTATAGAAAGTGCCATAGTAATTACTATAGATAAATTTTACATTTTTTTATGTTTGTTCAAAATGGAGCAAAAACAAATTAGAGATCAATGAAAAAAATTACATTTATTCATCATCTCTATGCATTTACCCATCTTGTTCATCTAATTCTCTTTGTCCGTAGGAAAATCTTATGGGAACACAAAGTAGCATCCCTATTAACCCTAAAATTTAGGAAAGTAAGTTGTTAATTAAGGTTATTTTATGATAACAACTAATTATACACGCTTCCCTAGCAGTAGGACTAAAAAATATACTTTGTGTAAACAATAACAATTAAAAATAAACAGAAATTAGTTATTTAAGGCAATTTTATGAGAACAACTAATTATACATACTTCTCTAGCACTAGGATTGAAAAACTTGCTTTGCATAAACAACAACAATTAAAAATAAACATAAATAAGTTATTTAACGTAATAAAAAAATGGGGAATTTATATAATAAATCGTAAAAAAAAATTATGAAAATGACACACTGTAGCAAATATTTGCAAAATAGGGTATCTGACAAGCCACGCAGGCGCCCGCGTGGTGCGGGCGCTTGCGTGGCTTTTTTTTTTTAAAACCAAACCAAAAGGCGTCGGTGAATCGACGCCTCTCGGTTAATTTGTCCCATTTTAAATAGGCACTCACTTCAATGATATATATCTCTTTCATTTCTAACCCATTTTCACCCATTTTTTTTTACTCTTCCTTATTTTTAGTGCTCTTTCTAGTCATTATAATATCACAAAGATGTTGAGCCATCACATACCATTTATCGTAGTTTTTATAGTATTTTTTTCGATAAATAGTATGCGATAGATCAACATCTTTGTGATATCATTATAACCAGAAAGACCACTAAAAATAAGGAAGAATAAAAAAAAATGGGCAAAAATGGATGAAGAATGAGAAAGATATGCATCATTGAAATTTGTCCCACTAAAATAAATCTGTCCCATTTTAAAGGGGTGATAATTTCAATGATGCATATCTCTCTCATTCTTTATCCATTTTTGCCCATTTTTTTTCATTCTTCCTTATTTTTAGTGGTCTTTCTAGTCATAATGATATCGCAAAGATGTTAATCCATCGCATGCTATTTATCGAAAAAAATACTACAAAAACTAAGATAAATGGTATGTGATGGCTCAACATCTTTGTGATATCATAATGACTAGAAAGAGCACTAAAAATAAGGAAGAATGAAAAAAAAATGGGTGAAAATGGGTTAGAAATGAGAGAGATATGTATCGTTAAATTGAATGCCTATTTAAAATGGGACGAAAAATCGTAAAGCAGTAAATGGAACCGACGCCTCTGTAAAGGCGTCGGTTTTCTCTTTTAACCGAGAAGCATCGGTTCAACCGACGCTTTTTAATTTGGTTTTAAAAAAAAAGGGTCACGCAAGCACCCGCACCATGCGGGCGCCTGCGTGGCTTGTCAGATACCCTATTTTGCAAATATTTGCTACAGTGTGTCATTTTCATAATTTTTTTTGATTATTTATTATATTATTTTCCCTAAAAAAATAGATACGAACAAGATTTAAAAAAATAAAATAATTGCGGCTATCCCACGCACTTCACTCAAAACCTCATGTATAAAGTACAAACATAGCTAAGCATAGTAAATTAGATCTGAAATGATTTAATACTTTTTTTATTAATTTTTTTAAAATAATTTATAAACTATAAAATCAGTCGTCACGCACAAAATTACTCACTAAATATTCTATTTTACATGCTAATCCATTATAAATTAACACTGATAAATATATAAGTTGCAAATTATCGTGTACCTCGTCTGCAATTACATGTTAATCCATCATGATTACATCAATATCAACATAATTAAACTATGATAAGAATAATTAAAATTAATATAAACAATTCCTTAGCATTATGATTGAAAAATGTACTTTGTGCAAACAAAAAATATTAACAAATAACAAAATTAGTTATTTATTATAATAAAAAAAAGGAAATGAACAAGATTTAAAAAACAAAAGTATCTTACATCACACTTCATCAGAACCTCATGTATAGAGCACAAAATATAATTTTTTCATTTTTATTTAAAAAAATGATTTCTAAACAAAAAAATGAGCCATAAACACAAAAACACTCACTAAATACTAAATTTTACACCCAAAACCAATCTAATTAACACTAACAAATACATAGGTCGTAAAATAGTAGCTCTAGAACTACTTTGAACTAGATGATAAAACTCGGTTCACAAGAAATAGTCTTCATCATTAGTGTTGCATCAATTCTCCCCCCCTTTTTTGGATAATTAAAAAATTGTATTAAAGAAACCAAGCGAGTATAACCTCACTTCAACACGACGACTCATGAGGCGTGCACACCCCAAAGAAAATAAAAGACAATACAAAGTACTGGTTCACCCCATGCCAAAAACAGGGCAAAAATAGTAGGTCCCTCCCAATCTTAAGAGCCCTCCGGACCCTTTGTTCAGGGGTTGTGCTCATCCCAAAAGGCATGCAAGAAAGGGCTATGAGTGAGGCAAATCTCCTTTAGTTGGAAGGCGGTAAGGATCTCCTTTACTCTGTGGATAACGTTGTGGCCCAAGATATATGTCTCACGCTTATGGTCTTCAAAGATTCGTCTGTTCCACTCTTCCCATATCATAGTGATAAAACATGTGAAATATGCTTGGATAATATGCCCTGTGTGTTTATTGTTCTTGATCAACTGAGTCAGCCATTCCAGTTCTGTAGAGCACCCTCTAATTGTACGATGAATATTACACTTACGTAGGAATATACACCATACCACCTTAGCATATATGCATTCAAACATGAGGTGTCTGGTTGATTCTTCATTTTTCTGGCACAGAACATACCTGTTAACTAGGGGTATCCCTCTTCTCTTCAGGTTGTCTAGAGTAAGTAGCCCTTCCTTGTGAGCCATCCAGGCACAAAAGGAGTAACGGTTCACCCGATGTTTGAACCAAATAAGGTCATGCTACAGCACCTTCCCATATTTCACTCTAAAAGCGTCCCAGGCACTCTTAAAGGTGAATTTACCAGTTTGGTTGAGCCATCCAAAAGAATCCTCCAAATTAGTGAGCACTGGTAATTTTCCTAGAATTTCTTTTTTGGCAAGATCACCTTTTCTTGAGAGTAAGTATTCACTTTGAAGTTTGCCAGACTTAAGATAATCCACCATTATTTCGTTTGTGTTACCTCCCAATTCAATAACGGTTCTGTTGCCAAATTTCCGGGTGAGGGATAAGGGGCCACTCCATGGGTCCACCCACATCCCTACTGTGCATTCATTTCCAATGTTTACCACTACTCTCTCCTGCATGAAGGATTGCAATTGAAAGATGGATCGCCAGACATAGGAGCAATTATAAACTCTAGTCGACCAGATGGAGTTGGTGCTAAGATACACCCTGTGTACCTAAAGACACAAAAGAGATTCTTTACAGGTAAGACACCTCCAAAAGAGTTTGGAAAGATTTGCGTTATTGATGTCTTGGATACGTCTAACTCCAATGCCTCCTTCTTTCAGAGGGCGACAAAGCTTCCGCCAAGAACTGTTATGAAATCCATTAGATTGGGTGGAGCCTTTCCACAAGAACGTGGCCATGATACTCTCCACTTTGTGATAGACTTTTTTGGAAAGTTTGAAACAAGATGTCCAATAAACATTCAATGAGCCAATAACTGATTTAATTAATTATAGTCTCCCTGTGTAAGATAGGAGTGCAGTTTTCCACCCGGTCACTCGTCCAGATATCCTGTCAAGAAGAGGCTTACAGGCAGAATAGGATATATATTTAGAGGAGATAGACATACCTAGATAGGTAATCGGAAAGCACCCTTCTTGAAATGAGACAACTCGTAAACGAGTTGCAATGAGATGGGATTATCTTCCTATGCATGGAAGTCATAAAGATCTGCAACATTAAACACATTAGAGATGGAAATATGCAGGGGCAGATCCACCACATATACGTTGTTGCCAACTTTGTGGCAATATTTATTAGGGGTAAGTTTGTTGTATTGTTTAGCATAAAATCTCTCATTCCTCACGTAAACCATGATTAAGTCTCGTATAGGAAATATCTTCTTCTACTGTGACTTGGCAACGGGTTACTTATACAAGTTGGTGGATTAACTAATGTATGGAAGTAATCTGTCATGACAAGGTACTCCTATCGTTGAAAATAATAATTAAGTATAAAAATTTTAGTAAACAATATACACGTTCATATAGAATTTTTTTTAAAGAAATAAGTTTTAGGAAGATCACCTTATTTTTCGAGTGCATGTTTTCAATTATGCAACCCGATGCATTTTAACTATTTATTAAATAAATTATTACATTATATATTGTTGTGAATGATAAATATGATATGATAGGAAACTTCAGCAAAAAATTATTGCATTAAATACACAAAAGTTTTTAGAACTTTTGCCTAAGGCGCAAAATTATTTTGAGCTGGCACTAGATGGAAATTAAATCTAAAATAATCAAGCTGAAGCTCGAACTTGAAGAAGCAAAGCAGACTTGCAACTTAAAAAAATGGCTGACCGGCCAGCAGAAAAATACTTTTTTAGAAAATGAGATACCAATCCTTCGAGTGGCATGTGCTCTTAAGGATACACCGTTCATGCTTTAAGGTCAAGTTATTAAATCTTCACCATCTCTAATTCTCTTGCTTGTTTAACAACTTCTGGATTTATCATACATTATGGATTCTTCGTGTTCTTTTAAAAACAGTGTTTGTTCAGGTCATTGAAGGTCTTCTGCTCCTTGCTGTCTTGCTGGAATTTTATTGACATTTTTATATTTTTTCGAATGGCTCATGATTACCCAGTTTCGAAAGAATGTGGCTGATAATTATTTTGTTTAATCATAAGTATTAGAGGGGCTCTAATTTTTTCCACTTTACATTGGTGAGCGTATCCTGGCTGGCCGTTATCCTGAAGAAAAGGGTGAAAGAACTACATGGTGGTAAATTTTTCCGATTTGTAAACTTTGAATTGTATATAAATTACTTAATAAATTTCTTATATATCTTAAATCACAAACTTTATTCTTTTGATGCTATGAACTGTGTAAATTTATTTACGAATCGTTTGTGCTATTTTATTTTGGGTGTAATTGATGATTAGCTTTAGAATAATTTATGGAGTTGTTTGCTTTTATAGTAGTTGCTATGAGATTGAAATGTGATGTAGAGAGGCTACAACCCACTGTCGTTTTGTAAATGAGAGGGGCCGTGAGGTCCAACAAGGAGCCTGAACAGGATGGGCCATAATCCACTGTCATTTAAAAAAAAAAACGAGTCCACCGTTACATGGCTGATTTTTCTCCCTCACGGCCAAAAACACGAGGGGGGAGTGCGTTTTTTTTTTTTATGAGGCTCAGACTCTAATAAATTTGATACATTTTCAAATGCGGACAGGCTTCTCGCTTCATTGTGCAGAGGGAGTGATTAGAGTATAAATCCAAATCCAAAGCATCTAATCTAGCAGTAATCAGAATAATAAGCAACTTGTTAATTATTGGGCTAGAGAGGGGCCTTGGAGGTCCAACAACAACAAGGAGCCTGCCTTAACTAAATGGGCCGCAACCCACTGTCATTAACAAGCCCATCAATCGTTGTACAAAAAAAAAGGAAGCCCGTGAATCTCTCACATGCCAAGGAAAATCCTCGCACGTGCTCGGGCGGGAGCCCCGCCCGCCCATACAGTTATTTTCCCATTTTCCCTTTTCCATGCTAGAAGTACGCCATTGCTCCCACCTTCCCAGTCTCCCACACTGGTCTCTCCCACATCCGAACGACCCCAAAAAGCCCTAGAAATGTCCGGAGCGCCGGCGGCGGCGGTTGCCGGATCGTAGACTCCGCCCTCCAGTCGGCCATGGGGGCATCCCCGGAGGAGGTCTTGTCGGACGTCGGGGAGCGCCTCTCCCGTGCTTCTTCCAACAAGGACGTCCTGGTCAAGTTACTCAAGGTCTTCCTTCTTTCTGTTTATCTTGATAGCGTTGGAGAAGCTGTCACTGCATTTGCAATTGCAAATGCGAGTTGTGATTTCAGCATTTTCCGGTTTTCATTTTTTTTTTTAAATTTCCAAGGTAGTTTGATCGTCTGATGCATTTGGATATTGTGTTTCGATGATGTCTCTGGAATGCACGTTGTGATTTGGTTGAATGTTGGGGGTACTGTTGAGTGGGGTTATGGAGGAATTGGTTTTGATTTGTGAGGGGGTTGCTTGGATTGTTGTGGTTAGCCGCTGTGCTCAGAGTTGGAGTATTGGACTTGGCAGTGCAGATGGGATGGCGTCGTTTGTCTGTAGGAAGATGTTGAAGAAATTGGCTACTCCCTTCGGCCAATGAAGCTCTTCTGGATTTGAAAATAGACGGGCCCAACATTACATGGCTGGGTTTGTTCTTTCAAAACCAAAAACACGCGGAGACGGAGAGAAGCTCTGTTTTTTTATATGCGCCTCAGTATTTAATAAATTTCACTCATATTGTACTGCAGACGAGCTTCATTGGACCGAAAAAGTATTTCATACTCCCTCCGTCCGAAAGTACCTGTCCTCGTTAGAAAACCAAAATGAAGTTCATTTTGGTTACTTCATTTTGGTTTTCTAACGAGGACAGGTAATTTCGGACGGAGTATATGGCAGCCTTCTTTTTGGCATTGGACTTTGTTAGGTTATTTTGTTAATCGGAGTCTTTTGGATGGAAGTTACAACTAGCAATGCCTATGAGGTGTCACGTATGTGTAGAATTTGCAGATGGAAGTTGTTTGTTCAGTTTTCATTTGTTTTATTTTTGTGCATGATCTCATTTTGCCTGATTTTGTTTACTACATAAGGTTCATGATTTCGACTGAAAATGGGTTTGAAGAAGACTATTTTTCGCCTTTATATCGATGAGTACTTAAGTTGTAAAAACTAAAATAATTAGCTTTCTTAACTAATTTACATAATATTCTCCCTTTAGTAATTTTGAAATGCTCTAGTTATGAATGTGTGGTGCTCCCATTTGAAGCTAGTTTTCCTGTTAACCCAAACCCAGCAAGAGAGGTTTCGCTTCTGTTCAGCTTCCCCTTCTCTCTTTTTTCTTCAGTTGATCTTGTAGGTTGTCCCCCTCCCTTTAATTTGTGTTTATTTTCTCTTAAGGCCAATAGCAGAATAATTATATGAGGCAAGATTGAATTTTTTCTGCACATCCTATGTTTACGGGCCTCGCAAATGATTTGGTTGGATTGGAATGGTATTGGTACACCAATTTCCCATCCGAAGTGTGTTTCTTTTTAATTATATTCATAGTATGTTGAGTATGACGGGGATATTGATAGTGATTTGGTTATAGTATGTTGAGTATGTCGAGGATATTGACAGTGATGTGGTGCATTTGATAAATGCGGGGTGGGTAGAGCTGAGGGCAGCCTCGGGAGTTTTGTGTGATAGGCATGTTTCAAAAAGGCTGAAAAACATGTTCTATTGGACAACTATTAGTCCTGCAATATTCTATGGAGCGGAGTGTTGGGCACTAAAGAGAAGTCATAAGTTGAATGTAGCCGAAATGAGAATACCAAGGTGGATGAGTGGATAACTAGGAGAGAGAGGATTAGAAATGAATATATTCATGAGAGTTTAGGGGTAGCTCCTTTAAGAGAGAAGCTGGGGGAATGTAGGTTGCTTAGTATGGGCATATACAAAGAAGACTAATAGATGCCCCTGTGAGAAGATTAGAAGAGATGCATGTAAATGATGCCAAACAGTGGAGTGGGAGATCTAAGAGAACTTGGATGGAGTTAATACAAAAGTATATGACTTTATTATATCTTACAAAAGAGTTGGCGCAAATCAGATCTGAATGGAGGCATAAGATCCATGTCGCCAACCCCAAATAGTTGGAAAAGGTGCTACTTGATTATGATTCCGATTATGATTGTGGTTGAAAAAGTCATTACCAAGGTTATTCTTTTCTCTTTGACTGAGGGTTGATGCCTTTACTAGTCAATGTAAATACTACTCCCTCCGGTCACTTTTAATAGGTGCAGTTTTTTTTCAAATACACTCAAAATTTAGTTCATTTGAAAAAAACTGTATTATTAAAAGTGACAGGAGGGAGTACATGCTAAGAGCTTCCCACCTCTTTAGATTGGCTGATTGTCAATGTGATTGAGTAGGCCTGTTATGGCTCAATTTTGAGACTGCCTTAGGATTTAAAATCACATAATAGTAAAAACTAGTGGCTTTAAATGTCTTGTTCATTGTTAGACTGTTTATAACTGATAATATTGCAACATACAGTTGTTTTCACACATATGGTTTCTCTTTTGATATCCTAGTTTCTATTAATTTTATTTTCAGCAAGCGGCTGGTGTTTTGTCAAAATTGCGTCCATCGTTGTCTCTAGGAAATGCATTGGGACACCTAAATCGTTCTCTTGTTCAGCATAACCTTCTACACCACAGAGACAAAGATGTTAGATTATTCATGGGTTTCTGCTTCATTCAAGTCATGCGTGTGCTTGCTCCAAATCCGCCATATAGTGACGAAGAATTAAAGGTATGGCAGAGAGTCTTTATCTTGTTCCTATAATAATTTTATTTCTGTCTAGTGCTTCTACAAAAATGTTTCTGGCTTGATATTATAATGTCTATTCCTTTATGTCATCACATTATATGATTGTTTTTTAAAGGTTTTCCCTCCTATTCCCTTTGGGAAAACTTTGAAAATAATAAATATGTAAAAACATTTACTTGAGATGGAATAGACATGACAATGTCATTTTCTTCTTTACATTAGATTCTTGGCCTTTTCTTTCAAATGAAAAGTCAAAAAACGTAAAATGAAGTGAGACAACTCCTAGTTTTTTTTCAACAAAGCCAACAACACGACATGAACTCTGTCAATGTCATTGTACTTTTACTCATATGGTGCATCTCTTATGCAGGTAGTTTTCAAACTTCTTATTAGTTCATTTGCAGAACTTGCGGACACTTCCAGCCCATATTTTGCAAGGAGAGCTGAAATGCTTGAAACTTTTTCTGCGCTTCGTTGTTGTGTGCTGATGTTAGATATTGGTTGTGAAGATCAGGTTCTGGAATTGTTCAAAGTTTTCTTCTCTGTCATCAGGTGAGGCTTTCTGTTCGAAATTTCTGTTTCTTTGGAATTCTACTCCATAGTTATCGTGCCGATATTGGGTATTGCTATTTAAATATAGTTTTTTAAAAATTATCTACTGTAATATGCATATATGATATGTTTTTTAAATTGTATGTTCTACAAGAACATTTGTGGCATTTTGTCACATGAAGTTTTATTTGCTCTGAACGCTTTTTGCTGGCTTTTCTTTCTTTTCTTCTTTTTGAATGGGCATTTGGCCTTAACATGCCACTATGCTTTGACATGGAAATTTATCATTATTTTGATATTTTGATTAAAGCAAGGACTCAACGGTGGCGCAGAATTTGTATGGTATGGGGGGATTGAATCATTTGGGTTCTACTAAAAGTTTTGATCTCACTTCAATGTGACTACTATTGATTGACTGTCTTATTTTGTCTCTCCGTCTTCAGCAGTATCCTTCATAATATGTTGCGGCATCCTTCTCTCTTTGCATGCACTCTAATGATTGCTGCGTTCTTTCATCTCAATCACTTTTAGGGAATTATGGGACAAAATACAAATTGCTCTTTTTTTTAGCAGTAAAACTCATAGTTATTATATTGTAGTATGAGACAAATGGCTGTTTATTCCTGTTATATTTTTTTTTCTTTTTAATTTTTGAACTGATATGAGTGTGATATTTTTCCAGAGAAGATCATCAGCTGAGTTTGTACCAGGCAATGTTAAACACTATGACACACATCATGGAGGAAAAAATTACTGAGCCTCTTTCGGACATGGTTTTATTAAATCTTCTGAAGGAAGAAAAGGTATCTGGTTGGTAGGACATCTCTCTTTTTTTTTGCTTGTGTAGACCTGAATGCTTCATCAAATAATGTTGTTAGAATGCTTTTGATGCTCTTCTCTCGCATTCTTTAGTAAAGAGTGTTCTTTGCTATGAAAATGTTCTTCCGCTAAGGAATATGCATCAAGCTGACATTGAAACTGCTTGCTGCAGGGTGTGACTCCTTCTTTTAAGCTTGCTGTGTCGGTTGTCCAAAATTGTTCTGAAAAGCTCGCTCCCTGTATTTGGGGTTTCTTAACATCTATTTCGGGCAGAAATGGCACAGGCAGAAAATTAAAAGAATCTTACCATGAAATTATTCTTGAAATAGCTCAGTGTGCACCTCAGATGCTTAATACCATCATTCCAAAGTTGGCTCAGGAGTTATTAGTATGTTTCAGATGTATATTGCTAGCACTTTTAGCTACGTCTGTTTCCATCTTTATTACGTTCTTAGTGATTATCTGGCTTCATCTGCAGATTGACCAGGTTGATGTGCGCATTAAAGCAGTTCACTTGCTTGGGAGGCTTTTTGCATTGCCTGGATGTTCTCTTGCAAAGGATTATCACAAACTATTTGCAGAGTTTATGAAAAGGCTCAATGATAAATCTGTAGATGTTAGGGTTAGTGCTATAGACTGTGCTAGAGCTTGCTATTTGGCCAGTCCAGCTGGCATGGAAGCAGCTGAACTTCTCAGTAAGTTGGGATTTTCTATTTTTATCTGACCTACTCTTGATCTGACTCTTGCATCACTTTTTTATGAGTAATTCTGACTTTGAGTTTGTATGGGATAAAATTATGGGGCCCACGATCGATGATCTGTGGAGCCCACATTCCTAAAAAACGGTAATGATACATTTGATGTAGAACCTGTGTGTTGTCCCGTAGGGAAATTAACGTAGCTTCACATTTTTTAATGTTTTAGTCGTGAACTTGGTATTTGTCATTTATTTCAGCCGCCTTGGAAGGAAGACTTTTAGATTATGATGATAAAGTGAGAATGCAGGCTGTAAATGTTGTTTGTGATCTAGCCAAAGTTAGACTCAGACACATTCGACCTGACATAATATTGCATGTCTCAGAACGACTGCGGGACAAAAAGGCAATTATATCTGTGCTGTTACTGTTACTTTTGGTTGGGAAGAGAATGGAGATCAGTGGGACTGACTTGTTAATCTGGACAAATTTTTTTAGGTTTCTGTAAGGAAAGTTGCTATGCAAAAGTTGTTGGAGTTATATCGATCTTATTGTATGGAGTGTGTGGAGAATGAGATCACCCTTACAAACCAGTTTGAACAAATCCCAAGTAGAATTTTGGCACTTTGCTATGACAAGGACTGTAAAGATTTCAGGTCTGGTTTATGTTTCTGAATTTTATGTCTATATGGTATCATTTTACTGATAGATCATTGCATTTTTTTTTCACATGACATGTAGCTGTAACTTTCAGGCCTCAGTCCATGGAACATGTTTTGGCTGAAGACCTATTTCCTGCTTCAATATCTGTTGAAGAGAGAAGTAAACATTGGATATCATTTTATTCATTTTTCTCTTCACCTCATATAAAGGCTTTGAATACCATTTTATCTCAGAAACAAAGGTACTTCTCCCAATTTGAGATTTGCATGCTAGTGAATCTTCTGTTTCTTAGGAATTTTGTCTTAAATGCAGGCTACAGATGGAAATGCAAGAATATTTGGGATTTCGAAAGACAGAAAAGGTATTGTTGTGAATATCATAGAAAATTAATTTTTTATGTTGTTTTCTTTTTTGTTTCATAGTTGCATGTGTTTTAACTTGGCAGTAGAAATTTAGAGATGTGTAGAAAATATATCCTTTTTCGTCTCAAAATTTTACCCTGAGGGAATAAACTTTGATAGGTAGTATTATTCTTAGCCTTTAATTGTATATAGCTACTGCTGATGTTCTTGTTATTATTGTTAGATAACCACCAATCTGAAAGCTTAAGCTGGTTGTAAAAAAAAAAAGAAGCTTAAGTCGGAAGTTGGAACAAGATAGGTTTGATTGAGCTCTTCATGTCGATACACTCAATTGAGCAGCTTGAGTTTTGGTTTCCTAAGAGCTTAACCTCTCAATTAGAAGTCTCATTGCCACTTCCTTTCAAATTTTGTTTAAAGAAATCTCATAAGAAGAAAAAACATCTACTTTTCTTTGTACCACTTGTGGGGAGAAAGCCCCATAGAAGCTATTTGTGATTTGCGTTTCCACATACTTTTAAGCCCGTGAGCTTTTTTTGTATGAAAATCTCAACATAACAGTCATAAATTAAGAGGCAAGTGGACAATACCAAACACAACCTGACAAAAGGGATTTTCTAAGGATCATTCTGCCTCGTTAGCAAACAAACATCAGACCTGCCATTCTGCTGCCATGTTAAATAGCTGTTGTTCCTAAAAGGTTGAAGCTAATAAGGAAGTGGTTTAACAATGTATACTTACTATTACATAATATTTCTATCATGCGGAGAAAGTCCTGTTTAATTATCTTTGGGAATCCCATTTAAGGGTGCATTTAGAACTGGCCTTCTACTTTTTATTTCATTGATTCCTGTAATTGAGCCAAATCAAATCCATTTGTTAAAATGTTGGTATTTTCAGTAGAATAACTTAACTCTAATGCCCAATTTTTTGCCAAAAAAAACCAAAAATAAAAGAAACGTGTGTCGTGCCCATCTCTAGTTTTTCCATAAGATGGATAGAGTATCGTGCATCACTGACTCTTAGTTTTAGATTGGAACAGGTTTATGCAAATCTGACCAGTTGCAATACGAATTAATGGAAAATTACATGAGATGTAATCAATTGTTCAACTTTTTTAACCATCCATATTAGTTCTTTTCCCCTCTCTACCATAAGATGGCTTAATCAGTTGCAAGCTCAATCTTTACATTTTGTTGCTATATGAATATGAGGTTTTGTAGTTCTTAACTTAACATGTTTCTTGGATTGTGTAGGCAAATGGTTCAGAAGAAGTGCAACAAAAGTTTTTGCATTTCTTTAAGAAAATGTCAAATGCTTTTGTCGATCCTTCTAAAGCAGTAGAGAACTTCTTAAAACTGCATATGTCGAAAGATAACGACATTTTTAAGACATTGCTGCTATTGGTTGGCGAAGCTACAACTTTTACAACTAGTCACACCATCAGAGTAATTTTTTTTCTTAATTCTTGGTTCCTATTTCTATTTAAGAAGGTGAATAAATAATTTCATCATTAGTTTTTATAGTTGCTATTTTTTAGAATGCTTATTATTTAGAGGAAGAAGGTCAAATAATTTTGAATTGGCATTTGTGGTGGTTGGTAAGCCATGCTCCCATGTAAAAGCAGACTGGTTTTCATTGTTACCAGCTTTGTGATGGAAGATGGCTATATTAATATTTAATGTGCAACCATCATGTCATGAAGCCAATCCACATATTTGGAAAGGTGTATGATGAATATGATGATGTTGAATCTTCTTATCATTGTCCCCTCTCTTCTGAGGGTTGAGCTCGGAAGGGCATCCGGCGTAAAAACTTGCCACTATGTTTCTTTGTATGGATTTTGTACCATTTTGATTCCGATATGAGTCAAATGCGGTATATAATCCATGCCGCCGACCCCAGATAGCTGGGATAAGGCGTATGATGATGATGATGATGATGATTTGTGGTGGTTGGTAATACATGCCAAAGCAACTGCTTCATAAGATTATTAGAAGAATAAGGATATAATATGGCGTCAAACAAAGTTGTTTTATCTTTTCATTGGCTCGCTCTTGTTTTCTATGTCATGATATGCCCAAATGATACAGAATTTAAGGTGAAATTAGGGAACCGGGAGGTTTAGGGTTTAGAGAGAAGGTTGAGAGATCATAATTATAATCATAATCAAGTAGTGCCTTTTCCCAACAGTTTGGAGTCAGCGACATGGATCTTACGCCTCCATTCTTGACTGTTTTGTGCCTTTTCCCAACAGTTTGGGGTCAGCGACATGGATCTTACGCCTCCATTCTTGCCTGTTTTGTGTCAACTCTTTTGTAAGAGAAAGCAAAGACATGTCCTTTCTTATTAATTCCATGATTTTTATCCAAAACTTAACATAACTATGAGTAACTGCTACTATTGCTTAAACTCTGTATAACTCTATAACAAACTTATGTAGAATACAAATGATAACAACTCAATTACTGATTATAAAATACTACTATTTATTAAAGCCTATTTATGAACATGGGGTGTTGTTCTTGCCACTGATTCAAATAGTTAGGTGGTGCACGTGATTATTATGACGAAATGTAAAATGTTACTAGTTGTAACTTGTATTGTATAGTTCCAGTTTTATCCTTGTATTAAATTGATTTGTTTTTTGCTCATGTTGGTGGAAATACTGTCTGGCCTTGTCACATATCACCTGTTCTAATTACTTAACAAAATTTAGTTGTTGATGTTGCTATCTGAATGATGCAATTTTATTTACATTTTCCCCAGGATGAGTTTCTGAAAAGGCTTGGCAAGAAGCACCCTCTTTATGATTTTTTGAAAGTACTTTCTGCAAAATGCTCGTATAATATATTTAGTGCTGATCAAGTAAAATGTATTCTGTTGGACTCTTTATCAAGAAAGAGGGCTGGAAATTTGCAGACAACTTGCATCAATCTTCTTTTGGTAAAGTCTATTTTGGGCAGTTTTAATAACTGGACATATATTGTTCTCTAAACTAATCATTTATCAGTTTTTTCTTTTTCAGAATTCTATATTTGTATTGTACTATAAGTTCTAATTGGTTTTTGCTTCTTCATTTTTTCCTTTAGAACATTGTAAGCATGTTCCCCTTCTTGTTTGAAGGGTCCGAAGAGCACTTACTAGAATATGTCGTGGAAGAAGGAAATACAATAAGTGAGAGTTTGCTTAAGGTGATAGCGAAGGCGGGTCGTTATATATCAGTCAAATTCAGGTAAGTGTTTTAGCATGATTGACTTACCTGTTTTTAATATTAATGCAAATTCTATGAAGTGCAAGTTTTTCTTGATTTTATGTGTGGCATTCCTATCTTTTTAAGTTGTGCTACGGATGTTCAGACCTTTACATGCTATAGTAAGCGTGAATATTATGTCATGACTATGTATGCATGTGTTTATACTTAGTCATTAAACACATAGATCTGTGAAATAGTTGGAGGACTGATTATGCATCTACTATAGTTTTCCTGAATTTATTTCTGAATAAATTTTAATGGGCCCATGTATGTCTATTTTTCTTCAAAGTTCAATCAATTTTTTACTTAACTGTCATCAATGCCTTTAGATCCTCGTATTTTTCTGGTTGAATATTTTAAATCAAAGATAAATATTTATCACCTCCTATAAATGCTTGAGTTTCCATGAACAACTGGCTTTCATTTTGCTAGTGATATATACCCATATTTAGAGTTGGCATGCCTGGAGGGAACTCGTATGCAATCAAAATATTCTGTCTCTGCAATTGCTGCAGTCGCAGATGCCTCTGTACAAACAGTTTTCTCAGATTTATACTCGGTAATTTCTATAATCTGTGCATTTTATCATCTCATTCTCTGTTTCCTTTTTTAGTTGTAATCTGATCAATGGATAATGAAGAGGGAAACGGATTACAAGTTAGAGACAATACATTAGTAGAAATTGTGTTTGTAGTTCTTTAATTCCGTATATGCAAGGAGTACTGGAATTTAACTTTAAGGAAGGTAAATCTATAATTGGACCCCTAGCTGAAATAGATGGGCAAGAGTGCGATGATGTGAAGAATTTTGCCATTTAAGCTTCATTATTCACAAAGAGGAAGATATAGTTAATTATGTAATAAATGCAGAGCGAGGAAAATGGAGAGCGGAGCAGGGACTGTTGTGTGGTAGGCACGTCTCAACTAGGCTTAAAGGCAAGTCTTACTGGCAGTTGTTAGGCCTGCAATACTCTATGAAACATAGTGTTGTTCCATAAAGAAAAATCATATTAATAATTGACTGTAGCTGAAATGAGGATGCTGAGGTAGATTTGTGGGATAACTAGGGGAGATAAGAATAAAGAATGAGTATATTGTGAGAACTTAGGGGTAGAACCTTTAGGGAGAAGCTTAGTGAGTATAGGTTGTGTTGGTATGGGCATATACAAAAAGGACCAATTAATGCAACAATAAGAAGGTTGGAAGGTATGCTAGGGGAAGATGCCAAAAAGGGAAAGAGACACCTAAGAGTATGTGAATGGAGTTAATAAGGAATGGTGTGGCTATACTATCTCTTACAACCAAGTTCCGTCGGTCTTACTATCTTTGCACTATCCTATCATCTGTATTATGGACCTCAAAAACCTTTTTTTATAAAAAGGGACTTATCGTATCTCATTCATCATACAATTGTCTCGTTTTTATTTGCGCTATAGAGACTTTAGAATGGCGTACATGTAACCTGCGTGGAGGTGTAAGATCCATGTCACTAACCTCAAATTGTCAGGGAAAAGTGTTACTCGATTATGTTTATGATTATGTTTGTATTTGCAAACTTGAGGTGTGATTAATGAAAACGAAGAGTGAAATATGTGCAAGAAAAAATGGAGTGAAGAAGAAAGTAAGAAAAAAAATTATGTGAATTTAATAGGAGGAAAACACCTTGTAAATATTTATGGACTGCCTTCTAGAAAAATTTGCTCATGCAATGCTTCTCTTAGCAGATTTTAAACTTTTATGACTATTTTTAACTGTTTGACAGTTGAAACATTAGGCTTTTATCAGGAAGTGTCTTGTAAACTCATCTGGGTTCCTAGCAACTAAAAGTATTTCATCTGGTATTTAGGAGGTTACTGCTTGTACGAATATTTAGCTAAATTTTCTAAACAGGACTGATTTTCCCTGGGAAATGCACCAATTCAACTAAGCGTTTTATTTTAGGGGCACTTTTTGTTTGCATCAAATCCTTGATATCCATTCTTTTCAACCTTTCCTTGTGGATATAATGTATATCTACTTTATCTGTTCCATTAAGTTCTATCCATGCAGATACTTGTAGTTCTTTAGTTTAATGATTTAGGGTGCTTGAGGAGTTCATAATTATGAAAAAAGATGATATTGCATCATTTTAATGCTGGGATTGCACACCTACTTACAGTGATGCAGGTCAAAGGAAAGACTAACTCATTTAGCAAATTTAAAGTATAAATAGTAAATGTTGAATGATCCACTTCTTTCATCTGGTTACAATCAATAGTTTCACTGGGCATGCTTGTGTGTAACTGTATGATTGCAATTGGGCTGCTACAGTGGGCTCATTTACAGACTTAGGTCCATATTGTCTTGCTATTTTATTATGGTCTGAGATATGCTAATGTAACTTTCAGTCCACTTAGCAAACATTTTTTTGTTAAATTATGGATTATGCTATAAGATACTTTCCAAGGTTCTTATACTTATTTGATTTTGGTGGTTGAATTTATAGAAATCAACCTAGGTATTGTAATTGCAATTTGGTTTCTTTTATGATCCTTCTTCAAGTTTGCATAGCATTCTGGTGCTAAGAGTCGTTAAGGTGGTCTTCATATTTGTGAAAATTGTCTCATTCTGTGAGATGAAAATCTGGGTTCAAAGTTCGAACATTATTTTACGAGGTGAAGTTATGATGATTGATGGTTATGTTCCGCCATTCTCATGTTGACTTGGCGTTTCTGGTCCAGAAACTTGTGGATTCTCTTCTAGCAGGTCAAAATATTCCGACTGTGTTACAGTCTTTGGGCTGCCTTTCACAATATTCTCGGTTAACATATTCGGGTCGAGAAGAAGACATTACAACATTTGTTACCCAGAAACTATTTGTCACAAGAGATGTGAGTTTTTTCTTTTTAAAACTTTTGTGTAACTATATGCTTGTTCTTTTAGTTATTGGGAGATTAGTTGTTCAATGAGTTTGGCATGTTGTGTAAAATTTGAATGAAGTAAATTTTAGTTGTGCAAATTTTGGGTGAGAGCTTTTCTCCGATATATTCGTATTTTCATTAGCTAGGCAGGGCTGGGGGATAGAGTTTTTGGCTGGAAGAATAATATCAAACAACTGACAAATAACGATATTTCTATGTAACTCTGCTCCATAATTGCTTACTCTTAATAGCCTTTTAAGGCACTAGTTTTGAAAAAACCTAGTGCTTCTAAAAAAGAATGCTTGGAAAGAAAATATCGAAATAGACAAATGATTCAAATTCCAAAGAGAATATGAAGGTGATAAAATCTAATTTAAATCAAACCTATTTCTTGGTCCATTGAATGATCTACATCTCTGGTTCAGGCTCTGGTTTTCTTGCATTTAATTGTGTGAAGTGGGAGTGAAGGCATGTCATAAGGGGGTTTTTCTTTTGAAGGAAATGATAAACAGTGTATCAGATTTAGTTATCCAGTTATCGTCACACATATACATGCACACCCATGGTATGAGCTTATGAAATATAGCAACAGTTCTTGAAATTTAATGGGCGCATAGACTCATATGTACAGTCACACTCATTAAATAGGCAATATAGTGGTACATACTAATTCAAAGTCCTTTAGTATGCCCTTTGGTCAAAAGTCCATTTGACCCTTCAAGGGTCCCACTTTTCTGGCTAAAGTTGGCGTACACGTGTTGCATGTATATGTTAGGAATGTTGTAATTGATTGAAAATGTTTTTACTGTTCCGCTTTCAATGATTTTATTTTCATTTTTAAGAACCTTAACCTGTCAATTGGCAATGAGAGGGAGAGATCTTGGCCGAGATCCCTTTTGAAAATATGTCTTCCATCCTAGGATGAGAGAGTTCCTGTCCAGATTGAAAATCTGTTGATAAATATTTGTACTTGAGACAATGTTTTCCTCATTTAGCTACTTATTAGTTTTTATTTTCAGGTAGAGTCATCAGAGGAAAATGACTTATTTAACAATGATCATGGTTGTAGTCTCTCCTGTCAGTTAATTGTGAGTGTGATCCTCCTTTTCTTGAACTTGGAATTTTAGGGCACTCTACTATTGTTTTGGTCTTTCTAATATACTCCCTCCATCCCGTATCAATGGCCTATGTTTGTTGCTCTACGACTTTTCAGATCTATGGGCTTAAAACACTAGTTAGAAGTTGTCTGCCTCATGAAGGGACTGCTCCTAAACAACAGCTGAAAAGAATATTAGATATTTTAATAAGGTTAATCCCAGATGGTGACACATCAGATGTTCTTAGCTTGAGGTATGTTTTGGCTTCATGTCCTAATAATGGGATGGTCTGAAGGTGAAGCATTTTCAATTTCTTCTGGATTGTTTAATTCTAGGAATGCAATATTTCGATGCTTGAGACTGGTTACTATTTGAGTTTTGGATGTGAAAATCATCAGCAGAACAATGAAAAAATATGGCACTAGATCTTACACATTGTGTGTAAGATCTAGATCTTACACATCGCATGTGATACAAGCTTGCTTATTAACATTTGAATAGAATACTTAATACTATACCTTATAGAATCTCTTTTATCTTGTCTTGAACTTTCAATGATGTTGTACTTCCTGCCACATGTGTCATATATGCTGGCACATACTTATATAACATTGGTTAGTTGTATTGCCCACCCTAATGGGAAGGTTTTGAGTTTTCTAAAAATCTTTGGTCCCATAAAATACCAAAGAATTATAAGAATACAAGTGAGTAGAAACAACTGAAGAGGAATAGTAGTCTTGAGAAGAATTCTAGACCGTAAAGGATGGACTTTCAACTGTTTTTTATTTAAGTTAAAACTTCATTTTTTACTGGAGTCTAGAAATTGACAATCGTAATTATGATTAATTCACCATACTCCAAAGCTTCTAGGGTACTATACTGGAGATTCAAGTATATTTACAATTTGCCGAGATTTATGTGTCTTTAAGAACTTGTAGATTGCATGAAATCTCTAAAGAAGCTGATTCATTGACCTCTTTTTAGCTTGCTGGAGATGTACAACACTTGATAAACTATAAATATATACATACTACACTATAATCTGGAGCCTAAACATCAATTACCAAAGTTAAACATGCTTACATAGACCCTAAATTGTACAGCTCTATGTTATGCATATAGCATTTAGGTACACAAGCTAACTAGTTGTGAAAGATGAATCTTCTTCATGCATTTTTTTTAAATGCTTCTTTTGGTTCATGTATTATTAAGTAAAGTAATATCCGACCATTTTTTATGAACTGAAATTGAAGAATAGTGCCAGCTGTCATAAATGGTCAAACTGTCCATTGACTTGGAAGTTACAAAATCAACCTGTTGGCATAGTATTTTTTTGCGTGGCATCTTCTCCCTTTTTGGCATTATTAAGGATGTGTGTCATCACTTGATCATACAAACCACAAGATACATATGGTGAAAGACTCAGGCATTAGCTCTTGTCTTATTCCTTTGTAGAACTATAGAGTGCAATGAATATAGCTCTTGGATATATGAGTTTTGAACTCTTGAAACGTACAATTGTAATTCAAGGATTAATTATTGTATTACTAAAATATTCATTGATGCAATGATGACAAACTAATGAAAATTTTGTTTCCAGAATTTGTTGGTTTACTTTCTTAAACTATGCATATGCTAATGGAACCGAATGGTACATTTCTCTTGAGATTTTCTTTACCGCGTTTGGGAGTTGTCTGAATGGCCTTTTGGCATGACCACCTCCTCCAATATATGCAGTGCAAATGACAAGGTTCACATCCGGTTGGGTTCTGTGAAAGCTGTTCTCCGGTTGGCTAGAAGATGGGATCTGCATGTCTCCCCCCGTGTTTTTCACTCAGCACTGATGAGGTCAAGGGTATGGGAATTGGAATTTGTTGCGATTAACATGGTTGCTGCTACTAATTTCTTTCTAGAACCTGTGCATAGGCGCACCATGCAATGTACATTTCGTGAACGTTCATGACCTTTAAGTGGCTGCAATTCCACTGGCTGTGTATATGCTTCTGCTCATTTTAGGCTTTGGAAGGCCTAGAAATATTGTGATGTGGTCCCTTTGAAGTCAGTATTTGGTTTTCTTTCTATCGGATTCATGCATTAAAGAATATTTGTTCAACTTCCAAGTCAACATTGCATTTTGCACCATATGATTTGCTTAAATATGTATGCCACACGTAGCTTTCTTTCACCTTCATTTTCTTGTACACAGCTTTATAGCTGTACAAATTGGGGATGATATATACCGGAAGTTATTTACATTTACATGGTGTTTTGATGCTCTTTCTATGCATTAGATGGTAGATGTACATAATCATAATCATAATCATAATCAAGTAGCGCCTTTTCCCAACTATTTGTGGTCGGCGACACGGATCTTACTCCTCCATTCCAGCCTGTTTTGGGCTACCTCTTTTGTAAGAGATAGTTAAGTCAAATCCTTTCTTATTAACTCCATCAAGTTCTTTTAGGTCTCCCTCTCCCTCTTTTAGCATCGTTTACATGTATCCCTTCTAATCTTCTCACAGGGGCATCTAAAGGTCTTCTTTGCATATGCCCATACCAACGCAACCTACATTCCCTCAGCTTCTCCCCTAAAGGCGCTACTCCTAGGCTCTCACGAATATATTCATTTCTAATCCTATCTCTCCTAGTTATCCCACTCATCCACCTTAACATTCTCATTTCGGCTTTACAGGATCCTTCTTCATGGTAGATGTACATGAGTCTGAATTTTCTGCTTTACAGGATCCTTCTTCATTTGTTCGTCATGAATATATTGCGAAAGTTCACAAGCTTTTGAAGCAACACGCTATCCCAATCCGATATGCTTGCACTTTTCCTCTTGCAGCTTCAGACTGCTTTAGTGCAGTGCGAGCTAATGTAGGTCAACACAACTCTAGACCCTTCTTTAATGATGATTTTAGTTGCTGATCATAATCCTAGTTTGGACTGAATCTAGGAGGAAGTGATTTCTCTCTAGGCTGGATAGCACATGACTTCTAAATTTGTTTGCAAATTGAATTTTCGTGCTATCATGTTGTCTGGGTTCTGTTTTGTTTTTCAGTCCATGGAATGCCTTGTTGAGTTTATCAAGGAATATGGTCGAGAAGCTCGAGTTCACCAAATGTTTGACGTGAAGGGCTCAGGAGAAGCAACCATGACTAACTATCCTGATTACGTTGTTGTTTATTTGGTCCACTTTCTTGCTCATGATGTAGGATTTCCTTCCAAATACTGTCAGGATGAACAAGTTTATGCTAGACTTTGCAGGTGGTGAAATTTAGCCAAATTGTTATTCATTCTCATGTTGATTATATGCAGTCTGGTACTGAATTCTTGTCATTTCTTGTTCAGTCCACTGGTGGTTTTCTTACGTGCGCTTCTGAATCCTAGTACATATGATGAGAAAAAAGGTGAATTAGCGGAGACTCTGTCTTATCTGCTTAGTATTTTTCGTGCAATTAAGAAAGCTGAGGATGCTATTGATGATCGAATGACTCAGGTAAGGCCGCTAAGGGCCTCTTTTTGGGCTTCTTAATCTACAACCTTTATTTGTCATTCGAATAATTTTGCATTTCTCTCGCAGAACCTTCATCTTCTTTCAGATATTGGTGTGCTCATTGTGAAGGCTTTGAGTCAGGATGTCAAGTTCTTGCCTAATACAGCAAAAACAGTATTGCTACCATCATCATACTACAAAGTTGGTTATGCTGTAAAAGCTGAAGAGGCAAGATAATTTCTTGTTATTCTTTTTATTTTGATTTCATTTATTCCTTTTTTTTATTTTACTTGAATGTTGGACTGAAAAAAGACTTCACTCTTGAGTTGGATTGGTGACATGCATCTTTGTTAACAGGTCAAGTCACACTTGACAAATCTAGGGCTTGACCTTTACAAGCTATTACTAGCATGTGATGAGAATGCAGTATTGAGCTTCTATTGGAATACATAAATGGCGTATAGAACCAAATAAGAAAAAAAAACATAAATTAGACCACCCTAATAAATTTAGATACCCTACTGTTACAATATCAATCTTGTTCAGGGCTTAGGCAAATATTTGCTAGTAAAATACAACTTCTATTCGCTCATTCATTCAAATTTCTCCACATATGTTAGTGAAAAAAATTATTTGTTTCATGCTTCCACATAAAAGCAGATTGGTTTTGTTGTTACCAGCTTTGTGATGTAAGACCATAGTCATATTTCATGTGCAACCATCATCTCATGAAGCTAATCCACGTAATTAAGAAGGCATATGCTGAAGATGATGATGTTGAACCTTCATTTCGTTGTCCCCTCTCTAGAGGGTTGCTCCAGGAAGGGCATCTGGCATAAAAGCTTGTCACTGTGTTTCTTTATGTGGATTTGGATTCTGATAAAGAGTCAAGTATCGTATAGAATCCATGTTGCCTGTTCTAGATAGCTGGAATAGGGCGTTATGATGATGATGCAAATTTCTCCACCTGCAAGCTTTTATCATGGAAGCTTTGTACAATCCATTGTGCGAAATTCATAGGAGTCCTGCTATTAAGGTGATTGAGGGAAATTAATGCAGGTATTAGTTAGGGGCCCGCACTTTGAGCCACCTGCATTATAGATCTGTGAGAGCATTCTCAGCTTAAATTTTTTTCTGTATGTATACTCTGTGTATTGTATGATTACGTAATATTCTTCTCTTTGGGCTTGATTTTAATGTCTGATTGGGATTTGCAGGCAAAGTTAACTTTTCTTGGAAAACAGTCCATTGGAGGCTTTGTTGAAAGGGTCCTTAACGTATGTGAACCACATGCAACTCAGGTTGGTTCTTGTAATAGTGATATAATGTACTTCACATGAGATGTTTTGTCATCTCAGTTCAGATATATTGAACTTGTGGTAACGGTGTACTTCTGTTTCTTTTCGTGCATATTTACTCGAAGTATGTTCTTTTTCTTTTCATTACACCATGTACTTCTTTGCTGTTTCCTTTCTGGAATCCTTTTCTGTTTTGTTTTTCTATAGGGTGTTAACGTGCAAACCAAACCAACCAAAAAACTCTCTGATAACATGTGCTTAGAAGTTGTGAAGTGCAATAAAAAGCAGCTTCTATCCCGGAAACAGACTGATCTTGTGCTTCCCAGTGGCAAGATAGATAAGGAGAATGGCTTCCATCTAGGAGACGTGCCTCATATGAAGGAACAACTTCGTGACATGGATGAATCAGAAAAGGTCTTGTCACCTGTTGTTTTGAGTACCTTGAGACCTGCACAAAATTGTACGATCTCATGTGAAGATACAAAAATATCTCCTGGAAACAGTGAGGCATATCACCTGAGGGAAGATCAAGTTTCATCTTGTGGTTCTGTTTTTACAGAACCATCAATTTCTGAGTCACAAATTTTCACCAGAGAACCCGTTTTGCATACAAAGAATGCAGAAAGTTTGGATTGTCCAAGTTCCTCTGATTCAGTCTATATTTTAGCAAGTAAATCGTCGGTATGGCAATACTTTCTTAGGCTTCTCTAATTGTAAAGTAGTTTAGTGCAGTCACTATTTCCTTCGCTTGATTGTCATTTAATTTGAAGGAGCTTGGATATTCAAGTCAAGAGTTGGTAGGACATCATATCAGGCTGTGGTCTCCCCTTGATAAATGGTGAGTTTTGATTTAATAAGGAAGCTAACTTCAGACCAATTTCCATATGGTTTTCTAATGGTTTGATTGCCTGCAGTTTTCGCCCATGTACTATCAGAGAGTTTGATTTTGGCGATGGCACACACAAGGTAGTGCAAATGTTTTATTGAGTTTAACTGGAGTTTACAGTAGTATTGCTTTTCAATTTCTTCTCTGTAGATTATAGTATCAGCTTTTCATTTATAAGAGAGAGGGCGTCTCTTATATTGTTGATTTTTTACCTGATTTTAATTATCATTGGAAGGTGTCATATGACAATGGAGACATTGAAAAAATAAGATTAGCAAATGAAAACTGGCAACTTGGAAATTCTTCTCTGCTAGACAAGGTATGAATAAGATAAAAGTTGCGCTTTATATTGCATTTCAGTTCGAGGATTGACAGATAAATGCTACATTGATGCAGGATTCTGGCAAGTTCAGTACTAAACAAAGGTGAGCCTTATAATTATTTTCTTCTGTACTTAAATTGAACAAGAAGCAGTTCCATGCCATTGTTTAGTTCAGTCTCATAGACAGGTAATGTGGCTTTGGTCGCTCAATTATAGATGAAGCATCGGCGCTTTTGTTTGTAGCAATATGTTTTGCACCTTTGGGCTCGGTTAAGGCTGGTTAAACACCCTTTAACAGAACAGGATATGGCTCATCCGCCTTTTGGTTTCGTACGAACTAAGACACTCTATGGAATTATGGTAGAACACTGTATCAACAGAGTTTGCTTTTGGCAGTAACTGCTCCTTCCAAAAAATCCTGGCAGCATTTGAAAAATTACGGATCCATGTGAAGGGTTAAGTGGAGGCTTGAATTTCTGTGGGCCCTACTAACTAATACATTTAACTCATTTTTAAATGCTGCCAGGATTTTTTGGATGGAGGGAGTACCATTTTTTGGGTCAGGGACAGCATTATGTCAATGAGATCTGCAGTATTTAGAATTTATAAGAGGCATTTTTTCGGTACAAGCAATTTAGAAAAAGCTGATATTCTTCGTTCTGACAGTAATTTAAAGGTTGCGTGTGGGCATAAGATTCTGCAGCAGCAAATTACCTCCTTTGATAGGCATGCAGGAAATGTTGGGGGAAAACGAAGAATTCTTTCTGAAAGTAAGGATCCTGCTTCCTGCTTTTTATTTTATCTCTAGATATTGCAGAGGCATCTTTCATCTTATACGTTAAAACTGACTCGCAGTTAGTTCTCAATGTATCAGCAAATAATACTTTTATAAGATACTGACTTTGGCTTATCCCTTTTTTATAGTTCCATATTCCTGTCAACAAAGTTTTGCCAACTGCTATAAAAAAATAATGCTCTTATTAAATGTCACTGAGACCGTCAGTTATCTGATTGCTGTAACAACTGGCCATTGACTCACGTACCCGTGCAGGTATAACGAGAGATGCCCCAGCAAAAAATACAAAGACTTCAGTTCCTGCTGGTTACAGCAAATTGACATCTGTGGTCACTAACGACTCTCAAGCTAATGTTCGTTCACTTATTCTTGATAATGGCAGTACTTTTCTGGTTCTTTCTTGTAGTTCCATTCCTGATGCGCAGAATTTGGTGCTTCAGTTTCCTCGAAGGACTCGGAGGCGGAAAAGTTGAATTATTTTACACCCAGGACAACTGGAAGTTTTCTTGCACGTAACACCACTATTATATGTTTTTATTTGAGTAATTCAGGTTCTTGGGTTTACTTCAAAGTGGGTTGAGAATTTGTTACCTAAGAACAATGAATACTCTGATATTCACCCAAAATTCTGTAAATATATATTTTCAGGGTTGAAACATACGTAGCATCACACCATTGGATTCGGTATGTCATATGAAGAGAAAAGCATAATTTCTAGCAGTGGCTGACTCATTTCTCCATTCGCAAAATATACGACTGAAAAACCGTTTTATGTTTTCGGCAACAATAATTTTTTTGGGATAATTATCAGTACCAAACATTAGATGCACTGTTAGTGACTCTTTTTCTTTCAACAATTAGTTTATGTTGGCAAAAAATTTGCAAACACAGCATTTTACTTTTTGAGCTTTAATCCCTATATGCTTAAACCATTTGAAAGATCTGGAGTAAAAAAATAGTCCTATGCTATTGATTGAGTGGAGATTGGAAGAAAAAACATTTCCGAAAGAAATGGCTGCATTAGCCAAAAAAGGAAAAAAAAAAAGGAGAAATGCCTGAAAGCACGATGCATATAAGGGTGCATTCGGGAACTTAGATTTGGATTTTGCCAAAGGAATGCTTGGATTTCTAAATTATTGAAGATTGATTTATACTCCTATATTCACTGTTCGGCAATGGATGGCAGCTTACTGATTTTGAAAACGACTAACTTGTCTGTCACTAATATTAGCCTCTGCCTCACCGTCAGAATCACTCGGCGGCAATGCATTTATGTCGAGACCCCAGTTTGATGCGAGCCTGTGCACACCGCCCCAAGTGGCTACCGCTTGTTGGAGTTCCTGCCATGTGCGCACTCCCTGCAAACCCAGTCTTGCCCAGTAGCTGCATGGCGAGGCCACATCCATGGAATGTCGTATCGGATATCGGTAAAATATCGGTCGGCCTAAGAGACGAAATATCGGAGATATTGCGTAAAAAAATATCGGTCGTCAAAAATTAGTTTTTATCATATATTTTCAAAATCTAACTTCTAAAATGAGTTATACTAATTTAAACAAAGAATAGATTTCAAAATATGCATAAAAGGATAGAAAACAAACATGAAAGTTTTTTTTTCCAAAAAAAAAAAAAAAAAAGTTTCAAATTTTTTTTTTTTCAAAAAAGGCCGATATATCGGTCCGAAACTGATATATCACCGATATATCGGCGATATTTGGAAAAAATGTAAAAATCGATACTTAATGGTATCGGAGTATCGGTTTGTGTCCGATACCGATATATCGGCGAGCTGGCATTCCATGGCCACATCTGAAGGTGGAACCTACGCTCGTAGCCGTCACAAACTATAGTCCCACCACTCAACTAAGGTTGTCCACGGAGCCCACAAGGGAGCGGAGGTCCGGCGCGGACTCCCTGGGGAAGTCGGGGACGGGGTGGCGGGGGCAGACGACGGCGGAAGTGTCGAGGGGAGATCAGGTCTTGTTGAGGTCACTGGAGAGAGGGGCAGTGTGGGCGAGGTGATGGTCAGCGGAGGGGATGGGGACCGGTTGGAGGTCCATCAGCAGCGGCAAGGACCGCAGAGGGCCCGACTCGCCCTGATGCCCGAGCCCCAGCCCTGTATTTCTAAATGACGTTTTCTACACATCAATTAGAAATCACCACCCTTACGTTTTAAATGGAAATTCGTGAATTCATGCGGATTTTGGTAGAAATCCAAATCCCCCCCTTAAAAAAAATCCAAGCATTAGATTTAGATTTTGGGGGCCCCAAAATCAAATCGTTGCCCTAAGGGAAGCAGACAGATTTCCAAATTTTGTAAGGTGCTAGGTAATTGGTTCTCCTTAAAAGAGAAAGAGCCACTGTTAACATTCTAGTCTACATGCTACTCATGCCAAGATGCTCACCACGGGGAAGAATTTTTTTTAGTTCGTAGATTTGTACTCTCCCGCAAGTCACTAATAGGGCAGACGTTGGAGAAGGTGATTTATTTTACATCCTGCAAAGACGGACCAAAATACGCTATCACAATTATGCTAGTCCAATGTTCTCAAGTGCCACCCTAACCATCAGAAAAAAAAGAAAAAGAGGAGAAAGGTCCTTTGCACTCCATCCGTCTGAAAAGGATAGGTAGAGCGCGGAGAATTGATATTTTTTTTATAATTAGAATTGAAAATTTTAAGCCGCAGTTTAACCCGTAAGTCTGAAAAGACCTCTGTGGAGGAGAAACAAACTTTATCTTTACTTATTCTCTTCGGATGCAGAAAATAGTGACATGTACCTATTTACAAAAGGGGTTGTTCTGGTATTAGGTAGAGAGAGAGAGGGTGTGTGCAACATCCAAATAAGGTAGAGAATACAAAAAAAATATTACCATTTGGGTAGTATAGCCTCATGAAATTCAAAATTACCAATCAGGTAGGATCCTTCTTTGTGTTTATATGTCTGCGCTCAACCTGATCTCCATATCCCTCTTTAAATATCGGCATGTCACATAAATGAGCTATGGTGGAACATAAAAAATTAGACCTGATGGCTTATACTGTTTTTAAACAGTTCAAAAATTAAAATTTCACTCTTTTCAAACCGAACTGGACGACTCGAGTCCGGTTTGAGAGTTTAAAAGACATGAGCCGGAGTCACCCCACCCTCCTGACAAAGTTCCACTTAAGGCCATTCTGACGTAAAGGCTCCTCAGACCATCCCAAGGATATTTACGTCATTCCAACTAACAGCGGGAATTTGAAAAAGCCCCTCCAAATTAGGGGTGTTCACGGACGTTCGTGTCCGTTTTCCATCTGTATCCGAAACTATTTAACGGGACCGAACACGGACAAGAGCGATCTGTCCATTCTAATGAGAAGGTCCGTGTCCGTTACCTTATAACCCCCCACCCTTCTTCAGTTCTTCTCCCTCCCCCGTGCCCTAGCATCACCTTCTTTTCCCTCCCCCCGTTCCCTAGCACCACCGGGCACTAGCCCTTCTCCTGCGTGCTCTATCGTCTCCGGCAGCTCCTCCTACGACGACGCTCCTCCTCATGTACCCCCAATTTCTTCTTTTTTTTTTCGGCGGAGGGTTGTGGATGGCGAGGAGCAACACCACCTGCAAGAGCTTCCTCCTGGTGGTGGGCTTTGCCGTCCTCTTCGCCTCCCTTGCCTGATTTGTCGGGGCGCTTGATAAATCTGACTTCTTGTTTTCCTTAGTTACTTAACTTTGGTGGTGGGTATTGATTACTCCGTTTCAAAATGATCCATTTTTAGCTGATACTCCTAATCAGCTAAAACTAAAAGAATAAAAGAACTGAAGGTCATTTACACTCTAAAAATCAAGTTAGTGATCTCTTCTTTAGGGGCCGTTTGGGGCGTGATTATTCCAAAACATCCAGACTGGATTCTGGATAAAAACTGTAGCATCCAGGTAGATTTTTATATCCAGCTGAAACACGTCCTGAGGTGTTTCAGCTGGATATATAAAATATCCAGATGCTACAGTGTAGCAAAACATCCCATCTGGATATTTTGCTTTTAATCACGCCCCAAACGGCCCCTTAGTATTTGTATCCTGAAAGTAATCCCACAGATCACATTGTTTTGGATACTCATTAATTTGATCGAATGTCGATACAGAATTTATTCTGATTAAATGTGACTTAGTAGGAGAAAATGAACGCTTATATTATGAAATTTAGATTTTCCAGAAATGTATTAGCTTTGTGAACACAATGTACACACTACAAGTCCAGTCCAGCTTTTGATGGATGCTTTATTGCATAGCTTTTTTAAATGGTTCATATTTTAAGTTGCACTGAAGGATCTGATGTCAATTTGCTAATGAGGCTCCACTTGGATTTTCCTTCTACTATGCTGTATTTTGTTAGTCTTTAAGTATGTGTGCTATCTATATGTTTCTTGTTGGATTAGCATTGATGTGATATTCAGATTTCGATTGTCTTATATTATCCTCTTTATTATTGAGTATAGTAAATATTTCCCAGATGACATCACTTGCTGTGACATCGGTATTTTCAGTATTTTGAAATGTATAATTCATTTTTCTATATATGACAGAAATCAGGCCAATTTTATATGTCGGTAACTTCCAATGTATAATCACGTCGGTAACTTCCAATGTATAATCACTGTTGTTGCTCGTATACATCCTTTGTCTCATATTGATTGTGGGGAATTTGAATCTGGAAGAAAATTTATTGATTGAACAGCTACCATTACTGGAGTAATATGAAGTCTGACTAGCCAGGTGTAATTATTCTCCCAGATAATTTTGTTCTCAACTTATAATTCTGTAATTATGTTAATTGTATGATGTGCTCAAGGGTATTTGCTGGTGCCTTAGATGATTGCATCCTTATATATCTGTATTGTAGTTTATTTTGAGTGATTGCATCCTTATATATTTGTGTTTCTTCTTGTTTAGTGATAATAGGTGTAAGAGGAAAAAATGTTATTGATAGTGAAACAATAAAGGATTCTACTTCAAGTGTGGATGCTCCTTGTGAAATTGACGTGGAATCGAGTAGTGTATCGCCAAAAAAAAGAAGACAAGTCCAACTCAATCTAATGTGGCCAAACCCTTGAAGAGATTTAGAAGTAAATGGTGGAAACACTATAAGAAGGTTGAAGGAAAAAATGTGAATGAGGATTTTATTATAAATATGATTTATAATTATTGTGACAAAAATATAGAACCGAACACTACAAAAGTTGGCACCAATCCAATTAGTCGACATATAGAAAAAGATTATTTTTTCTAACCCCTACGTGTCAAGGTGGTGTCAGTAAAAATTTTTGTGGTGTTTAGGGGCCGTTTGGGGCGTGATTATTGCAAAAATAACCAGATTGGATTTTGGATATCTACTGTAGCATCCATATGGATTTTTACATCCAACTGAAACACGTCATGAGGTATTTCAACTAGATATATAAAATATCCAGATGCTACAGTGTAGTAAAACATCCAGATGGGATGTTTTGCTTTTAATCACGCCCCAAACACCCATGACCCGACCAGGAAACCAAGGAAAGCCTAGAAAAGCGGTTGAGGGGTCGCACTTTTCACCCTCTTGCATTGCCAGAATCAACGGCAGATACACACCCATCTGTTTTTTGGCCCCAGCAAACATCATCAATCCTCCTTCCTCATCTCAGAGGTACAAAAACCCTACCTCTTTGAAGTTGCCACACAACCCGCCCTGCCCTCCCTCCCTGCTTCCTTTCGTCCTCCGTCGCTCCCAGCCCCCGCCGCCCCCTCCGGCGTTTCCCCGCTCCTTTCCTGGTAACGTCTCTCTCTCTCTCTCTCTCTCTCTCTCTCTCTCTCTCTCTCCCCCTATTCCTATCTCTTTCACAATTAGAAGTTCTTTGGCTGCTCTCCTCGCTAGGTCTCGTGCGAGCGTGCTTATACTTGCGGGAGGAAGCCGATCGGAATGTCAGCCACCGGCCTCTACTGCCCTCTGTCTCAAAAGAGCAACTTGGTGGCGCAGTTTGGTTTTGTTGCAGATGATAGAATTTAATACAAAGACTTAGGCATACCTGTAGCCATTAGAACCGAACGTTCAATGGAGTCTATGCAATCGTCTTCAGAACCACGTGTTTCTGGTTTAGAACTTAGCTGAGAGCAATCTCACTTGAGACACCGTATTAGGATGGCTAATGGTGTATTTATAACTAAACCAGGACACCACTGTAAAGAACCCTATAATCCTGACCGTCCATCCATAGGTCATCCAATGGTTCAGATCTACAACTCAAAACCACAACTTAATGGGTATTCTGACTTAGGCCCATTACCCAGACACTTCTAAAAGCCCAAAACACTGTCAATTGAGATAGTTGGGCCACTTTATGTTTTATTACAAAAACAAGCCCAACATTCTCCCACTTGGCACAACTTCTCAATTGAGCCATATAAAGAAGAAAATCTCCCACTTTGCTCAATTAAACTAACCAAGTGGGTAATGGGAAACTTTAATAATGACTTTCGTATGCGTATATAAAAAGTCATAACCATACAAAATACCCTTCGAACTGTATGTGGTAACTTTATACTCAATCAAAATGTCATAATCGCATGAATCAAGGCGGTTATGTCCTCAAAGGAGAACATTCCCTTCAATGTATCACAATGCAACTAATTCATTCTGGTTGAGTGCTATATGTGGCAAAATATTTTATGAGTGAATGCATGCTCCCACTCATTTTGCAAATATTGTCTCATACTTTAAGTACACTGAAAAATGAGACACACGCAAAAAGAAACTGGAACTGCTATGATAAATGAGTAAAGTCCAGAAATACATAAACAAAATCAAATGCACGATGAGCTAATAAGACCCATATGATCCACATGACTCTTAAACAGAGAAGGGGGCAAGCCCTTAGTCATTGGATCAGCAACCATAAGCTCAGTGCCTATATGTGCTTACTTCGACTTCCACTCTTGTTGTTCTTCGTGAAGAACACTCACTCGAAACTAAAACTACCATGGGTCGCACAATTCCCAAAAAAGCATGCAAAAAACAACAAAAGGTAGTAGCAAATATTACCCACCAAGCTCAATATGAAACATGATCTGAACCATTGTAATGTAGAAACCTTCACACCAATGACTTCCATGGCAAATAGGAAGGTTTTGGGGCCATTTGGGGTGTGAAAAATCAGCTTCATCCAGTTGGAAACCATAACATACATGTAATCATAACTGTAGAAAAAAAAATCCTTTTTTTTTGCCCCGAATGGACCAAAAACCGGGTCTGGAGACCCGGGTTTGGGCACCGGTCATCAGGTGACCCGGTTTAGAGGGTCATCCTCTTCGAGGGGATGCCCTAAAAGTTGGGGGCACGAGGCGACAGCATGGCGTGGGCGCCGCCGCCGCCTTCTTCCTTCGGCGGCCACAGGCGTCACCGCCGCCGCTGCCATCTACCTCCGTCAGTGGCAGCAACAGCCGCCTACATGGACACCGCGCCTTCGGGACTTCATGGCGACGACGATGGAGCCCGCGGGAGCAGCCGGAGCGGCGATGGCGACGGCATCAAGGGGCGGTGGCCATGGACGCCGCCGCCACGGGCTCCACTATGGCGGCGATGCCGTCGGCAGCCTAAAAGGTATATTTTTTTTTTAAACATCGTGATCCGGTGCTTTAGTCGCCGGCGGCGGAAAGCCGCCACTTCCCCCCCCCCCCCCCCACACCCCCCCCCCCTTTTTTTTTAAATCCGTCGCCACAGTCGCCGGCGGTGGCCCTTTTGGGCCGCCCTTTCTTTTACGGCGAGGCCAGCGGTGCGTGGAGGGCCGACGCCGCCGTCGCGAAAGAATCCGGTGCCGCTGCTGCGCCGGCCAGAGCCCAACGCCAGGCCGGTGCGTCGGCTCGCAGCGACTGCGCCGGCCAGAGCCCAACGCCCTGGCGACGGCGGCTCTGGCCGGTGCGTCTGCTCGCAGCGGCGGTGCCGGGCTGTCCGACGTATATGCGACCCGTACGGCCGTCAGCTCCGTCAGATGCGCATGATGCGCAGCAAAACTATAGCGGAAGCGTACCATAATCTACCAATTGATAGAATTTAATACAAAGACTTAGGCATACCTGTAGCCATTAGAAACCGAACGTTCAATGGAGTCTATGCAAATCGTCTTCAGAACCACGTGTTTCTGGTTTAGAACTTGGCTGAGAACAATCTCACTTAAGACACCGTATTAGGATGGCTAATGGTGTATTTATAACTAAACCAGGACACCACTGTAAAGAACCCTAGAATTCTGACCGTCCATCCATAGGTCATCCAATGGTTCAGATCTACCACTCAAAACCACAACTTAATGGGTATTCTGACTTAGGCCCATTACCCAGACACTTCTAAAAGCCCAAAACACTGTCAATTGACATAGTTGGACCACTTTATGTTTTATTACAAAAACAAGCCCAACAGCATATCGAAATTGCATCTAAAGATTTCACTATCTAGTGATTCCAAACAAGAGTATCTTGTGGCTGCCTGCGAGAACCTATAATGTCGCTGCATTTTGCAAGGGGCTCTGCTGCCGCTGGAACCTTGGAAAGAAGATCTGTTGTTGCTGTAGAACAGGGCCGTAAGTTGGGTAAATCATTAGACAAACAAGCAGCCGCAGCTGATTCAGCAACATTGGCATCGGCAGGAATGGTGGTCAATTTAGCTGGCCTGTTCCCACTCTTCGGTCCAAACTTCGCCTTGGGGCGAAACTTGCCGGCCGCCCTAACTGCCATTATTCACATGTACAATCAACCACTTCTTAGCAAAGCGACTCTTTAAAAGAAACTGCCAAAAAGATCGCAGAGTGCAAATATACTCACTAGCATTAGCTGCTTGCTTAAGGAAATCATCATCAAGAAAATCCAATCCAGAAGACATTATTTCTACATCAATAAGAAAAAAACCATAAACTAAACTTTGTATACAAAGATATGAACTTTCAAAGCCAATGATCTAACAAATCTCTACTAAACAACAAAACCCTCAAATAATTCAACCACAGAAGCTCCAAATTAACCCAATTTTGTCTGCCAACTTCACTTACAACACTTCAAAATCCAAACTTTACGACTTTCACATACTTGTTCTTCTACAAATTGGATGGAACATCCAATAATAATTAAAACCTAAAACCCTAAACCTCGGCCGAGAGGCTAGCCGAACGCTGGCCTAGTCGCCGCCGGAGAAGAAGCAGCGCATCTGAGGCTCTTCGTTATTTCCGCAAAATACCCTCCAAATATTGTGAGGTTGGTTCTCCCATGAAGAGTCGTAAAGCCTACAATCGATTAGAGCCCACTCCTCTTGTTCCTTCCTCGTCAAAAAAGGGGGAAAGGGGACTTGGCTGCTTTCAAGTGTCAACTGTCAAGTCCAGTTTAATTCGCTCCTTTTTTTTAATGGAAAGTGCCGTACTAGTTCTAGAAGTGGATGGGACGCGGGAAGAGGCGTCTGGTTAGAGCTCCTGCCTGTGGAGCGGAGAACTGGTAGGGAAGAAGATGAATGTTCTGGGCTTTGTTACAACGTATGTCCTACAAATCGTGGGCCTGGCCCTTCTTATGAAATTAGGATTCCTGTAAATAGAAAGACGGCACGTGAGCTACCATGCAAATCACATGCCGAGGCGAGCGGACGCCATTCCGTACGAACTGGCTTTTGCCAGAATTTGGACTGCTTACTTGCTAATCGGCGGGCTACGCGGTGATCCGGCGGGTGCGGGATCGTCGTCTGCATTCGATTGCTCGTCGGAGTTTTGCTCATCAAAATGCAAGGTCTATTGCTAACTCCATCATTAATGCATCCTTTTGCTTTTTTTTTTTTTAAAAGAATGTGATTTTGTTGGCTTTCTGCAAGTTTTTGGGAGGTGCAGCTTCTAATAGGGTTTTGGATTCAAGCTTTAAACAGTTGTTTATGCTAAAGAGGGAGAGGGAGACCTAAGGGGCTGTCTGGTACTCCTAAAAGCTTTTGGATTTGAAGTCCAAGCCGATATGTCCCATCAAGCCTTTATTTACTTTATGAGCCATAGCCAGGGTTGAAGGTTGAGGTAGAAAGGGCCTTCAAACTTTTTTTGTTTTAAAAATATAAAAGGAGGAGCTAAACCCACCTTAAGATAACTTGGATGAGGTAATAATGAAGGATAATAGGCTGTCTCTTACCAAAGAGTTAGCAGTTAGCACAAAACAGGCTAGAATGGAGGTATAAGATGCATGTAGCCGGCCTCAAATTGTTGGAGAAAAGGCGCTACTTAATTATGATTATGATTATGATTTCTCTTTTCTGTTTAGTTTTATATAGTTAAACTGGGCATGGCCTATGTTTTCTTAGCATAGAGAATGGGCGATTGGGAAAGTGGTAGTTTGGATTCTGTTTCATCCTCTTCGGCTAGATTACCGGGCTTGTTGTTTTTTCTCTCTTTTTTTACTGAAAGCATCATCTTGTTCATTGTAATGCGTGAGCTCATGCCACTTTTTATTTGTAGTACTGTTGTTCATGCATCTTAGCATTCTCTTTTGAGAGGCATACAATTTTCTGCGACGAGTCAGATTTGTAGTTTATATAATTTGTGCATGTCGTACTATTGCTAGTGTAATTCATTTTTTGGTTACCTGCATCTTATTTGTTACTCAGGTTGTTGCGACCCTTGTCTGCCAAAAACTTTGACTGGAGGTCAGCGTGAAGCTTGATCTTTCGTGACTGAGCATAAAAAATTTGATTCCTGTGAAATAATGGTAAACTTTTAGCCTCTAGTGTTCTTTATTTCTTATAAAAAATGTTGCCTTTACTTTTAAAACTGTTATTGCATTTTTAGGGTAGTGAGGTTGACAGTGAAGAGGATGCTACTTTTGATTGGACTGATGAGGAGCTTGATGCATATGAAATGGACGCCTTCTCAGGGGATACTCCTGAAAATCACGGAAACAGAGGAGAGGTGATCCACCTCTAAAGCTTCTGCAATCTCTTTAAACGATATTACATCTTGAAAACACTATAGAATATACCAAAGATGCACAATGTTAGTATACATTAGGCTGACATGTCACTAGACATGCTGGTTGAGATTTTACTGTGGCTGGGACAAACACCTGCATTACTTACCAGGCGCAAAGTTTTGACAGCTTTGCCATGTAAGAGTGCTGCTTTGTCATGTATATAAAATATTGGATATGCTTCTTTTTCTGTTTTTGGAGGCTGCACCTTGCACATCTCAATCAAAGCTCGTGTCCCATTTTGTTGGAATGGGCTTCTCTCTGGCAATGGTTACCAAGGCTATTGATGAAAAAGGTACTTGCGAAGTTGAATTTGTGATAGTAAACTTGTGATGGACCTGTGAATCTAAAATATTGACTCGGGAGCTTGTTGTAATTCTTGTTAGGAGAAGATAATGCAGAGGCAGTACTAGAAGCTCTACTAACGGATTCGGTAAGTAGCAATATTGTCTATGGATTAAGAATGATCAATATTGGTTTTCCTAAATATGCTTACAACTTGGGGGGGACTGCTAGATTGCACATTTCGAAATTAAATTTGGCTTGTGACTGATACGTTGGTTTATTCTCAAGTGGGTAATATAGCCCCTTGAAATTTTAAACACATAGCAAGTTCATGTAAACTATTTAGTTGAAATATAAATCATTTAGTTTTGTATGATTTCTTCTTTCACTCTGTTCTAGTTAGTTGAGTGCATTAGACTCTAGGGCCTTACTAAAAACCCAACTTATATCAAGCAATCTGGATCCTACTTGTTCGTAATAAGCTAAGCCCGAGTTAAATTTCTATCCAGTACCATTTGTTGACGACCATGCTTAGCTTATATTGTAGACAGTAGAATAAGTAACAAAGTGGTTGGGCTAGCTGTTAGGTATCTCTATAGCATCTTCTTTAAATTGGTAAAGCTGTTTTGAGCTATAAGTTTTGTAGTCGCCTTGATTACATAGGTGACATCACAAATGCCTAGTCAAAATATGCAAAAGAAGTGAAAATTTTGGGCACAGAAATAAGGATATAGTTCAACTTCAATTAGGGACATAAGATACTTTAGTTGGTGCCTAAAAAGTAAAGGGAGCCACACGTTGATCATTGCCTATAAAGGAGTCAATTGATTAACTAAAAATGTAGGGATAACTAGGAGAATGGGATTAGAAACGGTTTTTTTCATTAGAACTTAGAGGTAGCACCTTTAGGGGAGAAGCTTAGGAAGTGTAGGTTGTGTTGGTTTCGGCACAGGCATAGAAGACCAGTAGATGCTCCAGTCAGAAGATTTGAAAGGATGTAAATGCTGTCAAAAGAGGGAGACCTAAGATAACTTTGATGAAGTTAATAAAAAAGGATATTTCTTTGCTATCTCTTACAAAAGAGTTGACACAACCAAATGGAGGCTTAAGATCCATGTTGCCGACTTCAAACTGTTGAGAAAAGTCGTTACTTAATTAGATGATTATGATTATGATTAATTCAAAATTTCAGGTACTTCAAGTGTGTTATCTTAGCACATTTTCTCCTTAATTTTTGAATTAGCATATTTCAGCTGTTTATGTATATTCTGTTAATTATATCATTCTTTTTCTGTTCAGAATTTAGAACCTGGTACCTCTCAATCAAAGGTCTGTTTGCATTTCACTGGGATGGGCTTTTCTCAAGCTATGGTTTCTAAGGCTATTGAGGAGAATGGTATGGAGATTCAGATTCAAAATTTGAAACACTTGCTGGTTTTTTGGAATTGTATCTTAAACCCTATAATTGTTTTTGTATTTAGGGGAAGAGAATATAGAGGCAGTACTGGAAACTCTCTTGACTTATTCAGTGAGTATTGATATGTTTCTATTGATGATTTAGGAATGTTGTCTTTGCTACCTGTGCGTTGTGATCACTCAATGCACTGGAGTTCACATCCCTACCAAAAAAACATTGAGTCTGTAGTGCAATTATCTGACAAGACATCTTTAAAAGGCTTCTATAAGAAAACACATATCGCACAAGTCCCCATACATAATATGTAGCATCTCCAAAAGGCTATGTGAACTACATGTTTTTGTAACTACCCGCTCTAGGGGCCGGATACACCTTCAGGGTCCGCTAAGTTTTTGACTGGGCAAGACCGAGATTGTTGATGTGGATGGCTGTGGAGTCACCCCTGGCTTTACCAGCGATTACATCCAGTCCACTGCCTGATTCTGCTGTTGTCAATGCACTGTTACCACCATTGTCTCATCTCCGACCAGGACTTGGATTCCTCCGTATTGTATTGCAATTGCAGGAGTTCAACGATATGGGTTTCTTCAATGCCGGGTTCACAAACGGGTGTGCACTCTTTCTTTGGCTCAGTTCTGATTCAATCCATGTTGCTGGTGGTTTTTATCGGGGTCTCTCCCTCTTATCCGGGTCTTTTGCAGTTTCGTTGCCAGTTTTGATTACCAGTTCAAGTCTAGTCTGATTATTATGGTCCATCCATTGGGTATTTGACCCAAGTCGATCCATTCTGGACACGTCTGTACCTCCTCCCTCCATGCCTATCCTTTGTCTCATTTGGGCCCTTCGTGATGTGGATTCAGGTTTCAAGCAAAGCAGTGGTGGGCCTACTTGCAATGTTATACTCCCTCTGTTCCAAAATACTATGTACATTTGAAAATATTATTATTCCAAAATACTGTGTACATTTTGCCAAATCACGTGACTTTCTCTTTCCAAAATTGGAGGAGACTTGGAAAGATTGACTAGAATTTTGTTTATGAACGATCATACGAGTTGGATGGGATATAAGGGAGAAGAATTCATATGACTTCCTTGTGGACTTCATGGTTCAATAAAAATGAGAATTTTCTCAAATGTACATAGTATTTTGGAACGGAGGGAGTAAAAAACTTGGTTACCGATGACCACCTCGAGAGCAAGGTGAAGCAGAAGCGAAGGTGGAATCTTATGGCCCAATGCGACATATTGTTCATCAACTGGGGCGGCCATTTGTCCCACTACTCTCTCCTTGCTTGGCTCATTGCTAGCTTTATTTTAGGGTTCTCCTTAAGTAGTCTTGCAGTTGCTTTATAAATCCATTGCTCTAATAAAATATAAATTTTTAGTTTGATATGATTTCCTAGTCTGTGATTCCTTATTTATTAGGAATTCACCAAAGTGCCTATGAATTTTGGTTGTGTGTTTATGGGGTAGGCAATGAGAAATTAAGAGTTCAGTTAACATGGTCTTTTATCTTATTTCCATAGATGTTAGTGCTCCTCTCTCCTCCCTATGATGATGCTATAGCATCTGCCTTGTGAACCACTGAGTTCACAAAAAGTTTGTAGCATAAATGGTGCATTCTTAAACTGAGTTTTGGTGCAGTATAATAATAGTTTGGCAAAATGCTCTTAAGTCGGAAGATTTCCACTTATATGAGATTTATTTTGATTGCAGGTGCTGGATGATACTCAACAGGAACATAGCACTCACGCTAACTCAAATTCATGCCTAGATGAAGAGGATTGTGAAGATAATGGCTTCTCAGATGTGGAAAGCAGTGTTGCTGATGAGGTATGTTTTCTGCAAGTTTGCATGACTGCAAAGATGGCTTTCATTTGCTACATCAGATTTTTGTTGATTTTTATCATATGATATTCTTTTTTTTTCCATAGACGATTTTGTGAGTAACAGTAGTACAGGGTTGGCTTTAAAGAGTTTTGCCTGAGAAAATGTAGAATCTACTATATTGGTCATTCATCATTCATACTCTCTCCTTACTATATTGGACAGAGGAAGTATTACACATTGCCTCTTGACCTTTCAGTAAGGTATATCATCTCCTGGAATTGCGAGTTTTATCTCCTGGTTGGGGGAGGGAGGTAGTCACATGAGGTTGTTGAAGTAAAAAACAACAATTTAATGCCTGGATGAACCATCACTTCCATGTGATGCCTGAAAAAATGCATGTATTTTGAGTTATACTCCCCCGTCCTATATTAATTATCTGGAATCATAATTCAAATTGAACTAAAATCAGTTCATTTCTAATGTCCAATCCAGAGTTTCAGACAATTAGTATGGGCAAAGGGAGTATCTTTGACTGTCATGCTTGAAGTTGACAATCTGAAGCAAAATTTGTTGGCAACTAGTACTGTTCGTTTCCACTTTTGTTTTAATTTTTACCACGTGCTAAAAAAAGCTAATTCTGGGTTTGAGAAAGTAGCTGAAGTTTTATTGGTAGAATGTCAGCTATTGCCTGCTTTTTTGTGCTTCCATGTTGTTTTATTTGATAGCTGAAACAGTCTTATTTGTTCAGTATGTGTGATTTTAAAAGAATGTGCATCTTGTACTAAAATTTGCTGTGTGCGCTAGCAAATTGGCATGTGCATGGAACACCTTCTCTTCTATAATGAATTATTTGGGGCTAGATGTATATATTACATTTTTATGTGCAACCTGATATTTCCTTACGAGTTTTGAAACATGATGATTCTGTATTATTTAAAACTTTCCTTATTAAATTATTATTGCTTCTATTTGCCCAAACATGATGACACCCTTGTTTTCTCCATTTAATTAGACGATAGGGATTGAACCTCATAAATTATTCAGCAAGCAATAACATGCTGTAATGAAGTTCTATCTAGGTTTTTTTTTGGCCATTTACACATTGTGAGCTCTTAAAGTTAAACAGGTTATATTGGTTATCTCTTTCTTTGTGCACTAAGTAGTCGTGGGGTTATGAAGCCATGGTTGTATTGTCACCTTTTTTGCCTTTAAGGAGAGTCATGTGTCTAATAATATGTTCCCAGCTGTTATCAAGGTGCAGAAAAGAGGGCATGATACGGGCAAAATGCTGTCAAATTGGTAAGAAGATAAACTTGACATAACAACCAGGAGCTAAAGGAAGGAGTAGCTCTAGGCATTAGCCTTAGCATAACCGTGCATCACACCATGGATTTAAGGGTCCCTGGTTGGAGTCGCACCAACTTAAAAATTGAGGGGTAACAATCGACCATCACTACCTAGCACTCCTGGTGTTACACCAATTTAAAGTGGTATCATACAATCTGCTACGAGAGGCTTCACATTATCAAGAATGGAAAAAGATTTGAAGAATCCATTTTCCTATTAAGTTGAGTACAGATTGTATATAATTTTTCTATGCACAATTATATCTCTTATTTGGAACTCAAATTACTTATGCTCTTACTTATAGACCACTCCATTGGGATTTTTTTAAGATTCAACCAATGAGGAAACATGATTATGAAGGACTTCTTTTGGCTCTTTAATAGAAGTCTTGAAATGGCTCATAAGATTACTTAGGATATCCACAAAACAAAAGTATCCGTCTTTCTAGTCCTAATTTGAAGACTTGGGTTCTACGTTAAATCAGGCTGGTAAATGGAAGTCCACCTAAAAAACTGCTTCTTCTGTGTCAATTGAGGAAAGTATACCTTTGTATTTGGTAGCAGGTGTTCTGGTGGATGAAGCTAAGGACTCAGTATAGAAATTGATTTGTGTATTGTACTTTTCCTATTGGCTATGTTGATTGTATTTTGTGTTAATCTAATCTCATATGCATATTGGAGTTTGCTATCTAATTGGCAGCTGATAGACATGACGTGGCTATTTTTCAACAGGAAATGGAGGAATTTTTAGATGAGAAAGAGAGAAAATTATTGTTTTTGGTGGAAATGGGATATGATGAAGATGAGGCTACTTTGGCTATTACAAGATCTGGTAAGTCAAATTATAAGTAATGCATTGTGGTGCTTGATTTATTTTTATATCCTCTAGCAACATCGAAGTGCATACCAAAGTGTATTTGCTCTTCCTTGCAAAAGTGTGTTCTTTAAGCATGCTTGTGCTTGTCATTTGTTGAACCATGGCAAGTGTCATCTTTGATGCCAGAATTTGGTAGAGTTCAGTTTGTATTGTGGTCAGTGGTCATGATTGTATTATGATTTCTTTTTTATTTTCTGAAATTTGGATTGTCTTTGATATTTGTTGTTAAATTTTGAGATTATCTGGAAGGACAAAATTCTTAAACATTCTATTAACTATATTGAAGGGGAAAAAGCTTCAGTAATTGAGTTGCAGGATATGATATCTGCTGCTCGAATGGCTAAAGAATCTGATGCAAATTTTGATGAGCTGCATTTTTCAAGTTCTGATATAGATGAGGTACTGACATATTATATTAGTATTGGATATTATGTACACTCTTTTAGCATAGTGATGGGCTTGGCAATGTGTGTTCTGAGTCACTTAACCCCATTGAATTTGCAAGGTGTTGACTGTTGTAATCTGTATTGAATAGGAAAAGCCATCATATGATAGACCTTCACTACCTAAGAGGAGAAGGGAGTGGGTAGAAGGACGTTCTGTCTATTATAAAGCAAAAAAGAGGGAAAACAAAGTGATTAATGTATGCAAACCATCAACCCATATGATTGGATTTGGTGTTCCAAATGATCCATTTATTCAAACATCTAGAAACTTACCTGATGCTGCCATTGGACTGCCTTTTTTTTATTATGAGAATGTGGCACTTGCACCAAAGAATGTTTGGGAGACTATATCACATCATTTATATGGCATTGAACCTGAGTTTGTTGATTCAAAGTACTTTTGTGCTGCTGCAAGAAAAAGAGGATATATCCACAACTTACCGATTGACAACAGGTTTCCCCTTGAGCCACGAGCCCCACTAACAATACAAGAAGCACTCCCACTTACTCGAAAATGGTGGCCTTCTTGGGATGATAGGATCAAACTCTGTTGCATACAAACTTGTATTGCAAGTTCCAAAACAACAGAGAAAATCAGGGTTGCCCTATCTGAATCCTCTGACCCACCACCTTTGAATGTTCAGAAGTATGTTATCCATGAATGCAAGAAGTGGAACTTGGTATGGGTAGGGCGTCATAAAGTTGCACCCTTGGAGCCAGATGAGATAGAGAAGTTGTTGGGGTTTCCGAAGAACCATACTCGAGGAGTGAGTAGGACAGATCGATACAGATCACTTGGAAACTCATTTCAGTTAGACACAGTGGCCTATCACTTGTCTGTTCTTAAAAATATGTTTCCTAATGGGATAAGAGTTTTATCACTTTTCTCGGGTATTGGAGGTGCCGAGGTAGCATTACATCAACTTGGAATTTTTTTAAAAGTTGTGGTTACAGTTGAGATTTCTGAAGCGAGTCGAAACATTTTCAAAAGCTGGTGGGACCTAACTGAACAGAGAGGACAACTGTTTGATGATATTACTGATGTGCGGGAGTTGAGTGCTAAAAAGTTGGAGGACTATATTATAAGATTTGGAGGATTTGATCTGGTAGTTGGGGGGAGCCCTTGCAACAACATCTCTGGTTCCAACCGGGTGACCAGGGATGGACTTGAGGGTAAGCATTCTTCCCTCTTTTTTGATTATTCCCGTATTTTAGATGATGTTAAGAGGCTCATGAACTAAAGCCATTGAAACAAAGTATTTTATCATTCCATCTCTTCAGCTCTTTAATATGATCAGATTTTGAACTTCATTTCACTCTTGTAATTCAAGTGCATTTTTAATGTAAATGTCCAATGAAGGTGAATTAGTCATAGCTGATTACGGCCTTCCTATTTTGATTGAACTGAGCTTTCTTAAGTTGACGTGGTGCAGGAGTTTTTTTATTTTGGTAAGAGACTTACCATTGTTACCTTCGTCAATAGTTTTGTCTGCTGAAAAAAAAGGTTGTGTGTGCTCAAGGACTTGTTAAAAGCAAAAAAGCCAAACCAATCCAAGTTGCATCTTTGTTTTAACTACTTATGATGAAGAATTGATACTTATGATTAGTGATGCTAACGAGCTGAACTGAGTTGAGTTTTGTCTAGCTCGAGTTCCGCCTTGGCTTGACTAACAACCAGGAGCACAATACTCACTAGAAGTGGTTGACTAACATCTGTCTTCGTTTGTCATCTTTGTGATTGTATATTTAATTGTTACTCTTAGTCCATTTCATAACCCAGAAGGCAATGTAGTCTAGTGATAGCACTATTTTGGTAATATACCTATTTGCAAGTAGCAGTATTTGTAATTGTATATCTATTTGCATGTAAATTTTTAATCTGCTAATTAACCTCTGTTGTTAGTACCTTGCACTAGTAGACTAAAAAGCCACCATCTAGCCAAATATCATTTTCTGACTTAATACTTGAGTGGACACTGGACAGCTACAGTGTGGCCCCTCCTCTATGTGCATTTGCCTAGCAGTCGCAAAAAGTCTTATGAAGAGAAGAGTTCACCATGGACCCCATTTGCAAAATTATCTGATTGGGACATGTATGATGAAGGGAAAAGACAATATGGGACAACCGTATTTAGGAATAAAAACACAAGCCATACAACATTAACCAGCAACCCTGTTCATTTTTATTTGCTATTACTGCAATAATCTTTATCATCTAGTTTTACTCAATCAATTTCTTAATCAGTTTCTATTCTAGGATGGATCTGTGTCACATAACGTCTTTTCCCCTACGTTCACTTTTTTATAAGATCATGGTTATATTTTTTATAGCAAGAGTAATTCCGCTTGAGTAATGTTAAACCTTGTGCCCTTTTATAACCCGTATTGCTGTACGTGTATTATCTCTAATCAGGGGACCCACATATCAACCACTATCTAAGGCCTTCGGCTCATCTCTTTAGTGAAGTCAATTGCCGGCCAAATTAAATTCTCATAGGAAGTTCTTGGATTCAAAAGCTCCATAATCAGTCGTTGCGCCTATTTAGCGGTCTGGAATTGATAATGTTGCTTTAGTTTTAAGTTTTTTATTTTTTCCTTTGCAGCTTTTGGCTTTCTAGTCTTACTGCTGAAAACTTCACCATCTTGTTGTTTTTTTCTAGTTCTATTCCTGTGTGAGGACTTTTGAAATGCTTTTTATAGCTCCGTTGTTTATTCCCTGCTCCTTTTTGGTTAATAAATTTTTAATTACCCAAAATAGGCCTACGGCTCATCCCTTAATAATAACATCACTTTTTGACATAATTGATGTAGGTGTTAGAATTTTCCGGTCAAGCAATGAAACCCTGTGGTTGGCCTTATCCTTAGGCTTCATGTTTAAGAAAAAAATCCCCAAGATGATCAAAATCTATGCCCTAAAGAAAATAAATTGTAAGTCCTGAAAGATCTTTGCCATAGAATAAAGAGCATGATATGAAAATTTACAAAAGAAACATATAAACTTCGGGTTGTCTTTTCATATACAGTAAATAGGATTATATTTGTCTGTGGGTTGGTATAAGATAATACAGACCATTACCATTAATATACAATTAACATGGTAGGAGGACCCACGGCTCCACAATTATGCCAACAATTCACCCAAAAAAGAAAGTAGAAATTCGAGATACAGGTTATGTTTGTTCGATTGGGTCCCGGAGGTTCCATGAATATTTTCACCTCTGGAACGCGGACCTGGATTTGGATGTCCGTTCAATTCTGGATCTGTAAAGGATAAACTAAGAACTCTATTTCATTTTCCAAACTAAGAATTTATTTCATTTTTTGGCAACACTGAGCCCCGGATGGCTCTAAGTATTTATCACTCGAAACTAAGGGGCTGTTTGGATAGTGAAAGAGGGCTGAATTCACTGTCAATTCAGCCCTCTTTCACATGAAAGAGAGTGAAACAGGTTTGTTTGGTGAATTTCAGGTGAATTAGAAAATTCACCTGAAAGAACAAATTCAGGGTGAAAGAGCACTTTCAGGTGAAAGTCCTCATGAGGACTTTCACCTGAAAGTGAATTCAATTCATCTGCAAAAATACATTTCTGCCCTCATCATGATTCATGAACAGTATTCCCTCCATCCCAAATTTGTACCAAGATTTAATTTTCCAAATTAAACTAAAATTAATCCATTTTGGAAAATTATATGGTATTACTAATGTCGGACGGAATGTAGAAAAGAGGTCATACAGGGGTAAAATGGTCAAAATATAAAAAATTACTTACTGTTTCACATTCACTATCCAAACAAATGACCAATTATATTCATCTTAAAAATTTCACTATCCAAACGAATTTCACATTCATCATGAAAGTCAATGAATTTTTTCACCTGAATTTGATTTCACATTCATTACTCTTTCACTATCCAAACAGCCCCTAAAACTATAAGAGGTGCCCATGGGTCGCACAATTCCCAAAAAAGCATGCAAAAACAACAAAAGGTAGTAGCAAATATTACCCACCAAGCTCAATATGAAACATGATCTGAACCATTGTAATGTAGAAACTTTCACACCAATGACTTCCATGGCAAATAGGAAAGGCTTTGGGGCCATTTGGGGCGTGAAAAATCAGCTTCATCCAGTTGGAAAAATTCAGCTGGTTAAGGATTTTTAGGATAATCGACTAACCAATTGAAGCAGCTCTTGATCCAGCTAGTTAAGGACTTTTAGGATAATCCACTAACCAGCTGAAACACCTCATCGTTTATCCCAAAAGTCCTTAACCAGCTGGATTTTTTCTGCTGGATGGCCCCTTAATGGGACATATACCCTAAAGCCCTATCCCAAAGTATTGTCTATTGGTAGAACCTTGAGGTTAGATTATTTTGATCAATCCGAGTGTTAGTGTACGAAACAAAAAGAATGTGATCTGGGAGTTTCATGAGACATTGGGTTTTGTTGGAGTTCTTTCTTTTCTCAACCCAACATTGAACAACGCCACTAACAATTATGCTCTTAATGCTAAAAAAGGAGTAACAAATACCATTATGTTCCAAGAGGGGTGTTTGACAAATTTTTGAAGACTGGTGAGAAAATTTTGGGCCACATTTTAAGGGTGCGTTTGGAAGCTGAAAATACCACATGAAAAAATGCTATCAGGCCTAAAAAACGTTTGTTTAGTAAAAATGCTGAAAGTGGTCGGTGATAATGTTTGTTGAAAATTTTCACCTTTTACCCCTAAAAACCTGATTCACAAAAGTGAGAATCAGGCTGGCGAATCAGTCGTTGCTCCTATTCAACACGAAAACTTCTCCCTGCAATTAATTATGATTTTTATGCTTCAGGTTGTCGGCGCAGGAATAGTCTTGGCCGAGACCCCTAAGTATGAGTCATACATACTAATTAAGTGTTATTCACCCTTAATCTTAGCAATAAGATCTTATTATTCTTAAGTACTCCCCTCCTAGGATTATAATAGATCCTTATATTTTCTAGAATTTAGTCATCACTTGCTCTTATACATCTTTTATCACATAACCCAATTTAAGTTACTCTTCTTAGCACAAGAATAACAACTAATTATTGTCATATTGTACAACCAAACTAGGATGTTTACATAATCAAGATAGAGCTTTCTTACATCAAAACGATCAAGAAAAGTATGATGTTCCCATCTAAAACTATCATGCAAGCATTAGAAGATATGTCAATCAATGAACATCAATAATCATACTCATAATCATAATCAATATGGAATCTCTCAACAAATCAACAATTAACACAATCTCTACTACTGAGATAAGATCAAATAATTCATCATAGAATAGATTTGGAAAGAGTTTAGAATCAGTTTAGTAGGACAAACGATCCTACCCTCTTTGTAATACGAAAAATGTACGTCCGCACGATCCTCTTCTTCTACGCAATGAGACCTTCGCTCCTTTGAATATTACAAGGTTTGAATGAAGAAGAAGGGAAAAAGGGTTGCTGGAATAAAGGAGAAGGAGAGAGAAATAAGGCTGGGGCGTTCTCAAACTCTTTAGGGTGAGGTAGTACAAGCCCCCTTTCTTGTGTTTATATAGACCTTATGCCTACTCCAATTAGGATATCTTCCCCTTAGGATTCTTTCCAAATCCAACCTCTCAACCCTCCAATTAGAAGCTCCCCATAGTTAGAAGGGACATTCTAAACCTAATCTTCCTTGATTAGTTAGGATTAGATACCTTCTCTAATTAGGTTTCTCAAAAATAGCACTTTCTGGATACCAATTATGCCTGTGTGATCGATCGCTGTCACAGGCGATCGATCGCGGCACAAATCCGCGATATAACAGTACTTATGATTGATCGTCGCCAACGATCGGTGAAGATCAATCACTGCCTTAAATCACCGAATTTCCAGTAAAAATGATTGATTGATGCCAAAGGCGATCGATCGCGTACCCCGCCAGATCGATCACATACCAAAATTCAAACTAGCATAACGTTTTACTCTGAACTCCGAATTGCGAACAGTCGGTTGGTTGGAAAGCTCTCTTCGCGCTCCTTAACATCAAATCGCGAAAAATTAACAAAAATCATCTAATCGAGCATAAAATCTTAATTAAATGAAGTAAATAAAGTCTCTAATTACCAGCCAATAGACGGGGGCATCACTTGAGAGAGGGGCATCCAAAGGAGTGGTGCAAGTTTGGCAATTTCCTAGTTAAGATAGGAGATGGACTTGAATAGGATAGTAACTTATTAGAAGATCACAAATCCTAACTAATTGAGGATCAATATAACTGGGACAACCTTACCCAATTCAAGGAGAGTCTTGATTGGAGAGCTAGGATTTGGATTAGGAAAGGAACCTTATGAGGAGATCTCCTAATTGAAGTAGGGATTTGGGTATTTAAGCAATAGAGAGGGCCGGCTTGTGCTTTTGCATGCCAAGCCATTGTGACGCCCTAGCCTTTTCCCTCTCCTTCTCCATTGTTCAAGCAAGGTATACACCCTTCTTCTCAATTCCAAACCTCGTCCGATTCAAGGAGCAAAGGCCTTGTTGTGAAGAGAAGAGGAGGAGCCACATGTGGACGTGCGGGTTACGTGCAACAAGGGGGTAAGATGGTTTTTCCCCTACCAAATTGTTCTAAACTCTTTTGATTTATTCTCATGATGATTACATGATGAATTATTTGATCATATCTTAGCGGTAGAGATTGTATGAATTATTGAATTGATGATAGATTCCTTGATGATTATAATACGAGTATGCATGTTGATATTCTTTGATTGATACATCTTCTATTACTTGCATGATAGTTCTTAGATGAGAACATCACTATGTAATACATCTCTTGATCGTTTAGAAGCTAGAAAGTTCTATGTTGGTTTTGTAAAAGTTCTGATTTAATTGTTCTGTATGATTATAGGTGGTGATTCTTGTATTAAGATCTTCATTATCAAGAGGGAAGTGTCTGAAAACTAGTTTATGGATTTAAAAGTGTATAAAAGTATGAGGTTAATGAGATAATAGGATCATGATTAAGGGTTAATAACACGTGATTACTAAGTATGTACAAGATTAGGGTTCTCGGCTAGGACTATTTCCTACGTAGAGATGTAACTTGGGTGGGGTTTTTACCAGACCTGACCTGACCCGACCCGACCCGGCCTTATTGGGCAGGTTCTGGGATTGCTTATGCAGTACCCGGTTCCGGGTCTGGTTCCGGGTTTGAAAGAGGAACCGACCCATTGGGTCGGGTCGGGTCCAGGTTTTCATGTAAAACCTGGACCCTACCCGGGTATATGATATATATATATATATATATATATATCATATACTCAAACTCGTATCTATTTTTTTTTATGAATATTTTTTTGGGGCGAAAGCACTTGTATCTCTTGATTTGAATGGTTTGGATTTTTATGAATATATATATATATTAATAAAAAATTAAAAAAGTTAATAGTTTAATATATATATATATATATATATATATATATATATGACATTAGAAATATAAAAGTTCTGGTACCGGGGCGGGTCCGGGTCCTTGAAACTGGACCCGTGGTAGGTTTGGGACGGTTTTGGGTTTGAAGAATTAAAATGGTTCCAGGGCCGGGTATGCCAATACCCGACCCAAACTCGCCCCGATTCCATCCCTATTCCTATGTTGATGACTTGTAGTATAAAAATTATAACTAATTACAAAAAAATCAGAAAAATAAACCGCCAGTGAAATAAGAAACTAGACTCATAGGGCTATCTACTGTAAAAATTTATGAGTTAGATTCCTACTGTGCTGATTGTGGGGACAGTCGGAAATGGGTTGTAATGAACAAAATAGTTTACTGTAATTAGGGTTTAAGTCACTAATATATACTAATACTTAATGATATGGTCTAATCTGATCAAACATCACCAATATACATTATAAGACATGTCAAGGACTACTACTGTAACTAGAGTGGGTCCAAAAGATTTAACACTATGGGATAAATCAGTATAACCAAGAGTCAAATTTTTCTTGATTGCTAATTTACAGCTTGGTGTCGGTTTGAGTTTCCCATTGGAGATTCCAAACCATTCTTTCTTCTTGAATAATAGAATCCAGATTTCAGAGATGTTCCTCTCTAAGGCTAAACATGAAGCATGCTGTTTGATTTATGAGTGAAACGTATTACTCCTGTGGTGAAACATCCGTTGTTTAAGACATTAGAATCTCAATTGTGTTCTTGTGAGGTATCTTATTCTATTGAGAGTGATGATTTGATTGTACTTCAAAGAGTGAGTCCTTTTTGGTAAAATACACCTTGAAAACCTCATAGTGTTTTGACCTCTGTTCCTTGGAACTATTTCACCGTTTGATATAAAACTGCTTATCCACTAGAGATCTTACGAGGATCTCTCTGAAGTGAAAATCATAGTATGCTCACGAGCTATTGCTAGATCCATGGTGATCTCCGATTAATTATGGAACTTAGTTTCCTGCCCGAAGGGAGGCATTATATGTACATTTAGACTATATGATATTACGGAAGGTTTGCAGTCTCCACCCATCGTGTCCGTAAGCACTGATGGGGCCAACATCCTAGACGCGTGCCTGGGTTCCAAAGAGAGAACCTCTAGGGTGGTTCTAGTATTTAGCCACTTAGCAGTGGTAAGTTCAGTGAGCAGAAATTGTAACTCCTTGCACTATGGATGCCTGGAGCCATTGATAATTTGACCATTCTCTTCTTACACACATGATTGTTTGGAGTCTTATTAATATTTTTTTCTTATACTTGCGAGTTGGAATTATTATTGACTGACCCTTTTGTTCAGGTAAAGTAAACCTTGTGATCAGTCCCTTAGATATTATATATACATGCTCTATTGAGTAAACCTTTATTCGTGCCATTTATTGTGTTTATGGTGGGTTTTTACATCCTACTGGGTATTTCTATGAAGTACTCATGCATCTTTTGATGCAAGCGTGAAAAAACAGTGATTTAGGATGTTGCAGTACAGGAAGGTGATGCTGATACTTTGAGGACATTTGAGAGAATTTTGATTACCTATTTTATTTTGCTAAAACCTTATGATTTGTTGGCCGTTGTGTGCCATAGATTTGATGTTTTATTTTGTTGACAATTTAAGTTTATCAGCTGTAATAAGTCTAAGTAGGATTCATATTTTACATTGATAATGTTTTATTTTGAGATTTGATGAATGAGTTCCTCAGTTCCTGAGTTCCTGGTGATGTTGATTGCACGCCCTTTTAGGATGATGTAATTGACCCAAGCAATCAAGTATCTGGTCGTGTCCCATGATTTCTACCTCATCATTGTTGGTATTCATGAATGCTTCCACACTCCGATTGAAGTCAAGGATTTTGGGGCGTGACACCCACGGGTTATGGGGGGAAGAATTTTCTTTAGTTCGTAGATTTGTTCTTTGCCGCAAGTCACTAATAGGGCAGTTTACTTAGATGTTGGAGAAGGTGATTTATTTGACATCCTGCAAAGACAGGGATCAAAATATGCTATCACTATTATGCTAGTCTAATGTTCTTAAGTGCCACCCTAACCACCAGAAAAAAAAAGGAGAGATAACTTCAACGTTCTTTGCACTCCATCCGTCTGAAATGCGGAGAATTGATTTTTTTGTTATAATTAGAATTGAAAATTTTAAGCTGCAGTTTAAACCCGGAAGTCCGAAAAGATCTCTGTCGAGGAGAAACAAACTTTATCTTACTTATTCTCTTCGGACGCAGAAAATAGTGACATGTAGGTTTTACAAAAAGGGTGTTATGGTATCAGGCAGAGAGAGAGAGAGAGAGAGTGTATGTGCAACATCCAAATAAGGCAGAGAATACAAAAAATATTACCATTTGGGTAGTACAGCCTCATAATTCTCCATTATCGTACAACCGATTATACATTATCAGAGCATTATCATAAAATTCAAAATTACCAATCAGGTAGGATCCTTCTTTGTGTTTATATGTCTGCACTCAACCTGATCTCCAGATCCCTCTTTAAATATTTCGAACATGACATCATAATGACAAACGCATATCAACCTGAAGATCAAATTAGATGTCGGCATGTCACATAAATGTGGTATGGTGGAACATAAAAAAAATTAGACCTGATGGCTTATACTGTTTTTAAACAGATTCAAAAAATAAAATTTCACTCTTTTCAAACCGAACCGGACGACTCGAGTTCGGGTTGAGAGTTTAAAAGACATGGACCGGAGTCACCCGACCCTCCGAACAAAGTTCCACTTCAGGCCATTCCGACGCAAAGGCTCCTCAGACCATCCCAAGGGTATTTACGTCATTCCAACTAACAGCGGGAATTTTGAAAAAGCCCCCACAAATTCACTCTCTGTTCTTCGATTCTGAAATCTCTGAATTCGCTCGCGGCCACGAATTCCGGAATCGGGAAATTCGAATTACAAATTTGAAATCTGCAATCGGCCTCCCCGATGTCGGCGGCGAAGAGCGCGAGCAAGAGGCGGGAGAAGGAGCCGGAAGTCCGGCAGCCGGAGAAGAAGACCAAAATCGACGACAATATCGACCTCGATCTCTCCAGGTTCGCATTCTTACTTCTTCATCCAATCCAGCGCTCTCCGTCTGCGTTCCTTTCCACTTTCGCTTTAGAAAAGCTTCTTCCGGATTTCGCTCCACATTTTACGGTGGCTCTGGATGCTGCTTCGTTAGCGTCAAGATGAGTGCTATGATTTCCATTTCTGATTTTGCTCAGTTTTTGCTAGCTTTTATTTCGTCAGATCGGAGCAATTATGGTACTCCCTTCGTTCGGAATTAGTAGTGACATTTGGTTTTCCAAAATAAACTGAAATCTGGGAAAACCAAATGTTAGTAATAATACGGGACGGAGGGAGTATTTGTTATTAGTGCGGTTTTTTACAGTCTGTTTCCAGCGCTTTAAGAGTTCTAAACTTCTAGTGACCGATTTTTTTTGTTTTTTTTTTTTTTGTGCTGTATTTTATCTTAATTGCAGTGGAATTGTAGTTTTTTCTCTATTGCTAGGAACGCGTGTTTGTAATTTTTTCAGAAGCTGCTGATTTAGATGATTTTGTGAATCTTCTGCGATTTGAGTTGCTTGGGACAGTGTTTGTGCGGTTTATGAATATATGAGTTTGGAACTGATCAAGTGTAGCTCATGGTAGTTTCCTTACAAAAAGAAAGAAAGAAAGTGTAGCTCATGGTTGGACTCATCTGTACATCTGTGTGCTTTGAACATTTTGCCTTTTTTGGCTTTTTTTCCATCTAAATTTTGAAAAAATTGGGGGGTCAAGCAATGAATAGCTATGATATATGCAGCTGTTCGAAACATTTGGCATCTTTGGTTAGGAACTGAATGTGCTAGTTAATTTGATAGTTGTGACTATTATGTCTACAATAAGATGGTTTTGATTTTGTTTGGTATGTGTATCTCAGTGATTTGAAATGTATAATGACGGCTCTGCGTCAGATCAAAGAGAAAGCTCAGAAGGACGGACAAAAGAGGAATGAGGAAATTATTGGAGGGTAATTAGTCTATTTTGGTACTCTTTCTTTTGTAATGTTAACTGGATTGCCTTTGATGTAAGACTATCAGAGGTGTATTATAGCAATATTGCTATTCCTTATTGAAGACTGCAAACTGCTACTCGTACATTTTAGTAGATAAGAGAAAAAAATCTCGCAGCTCTGCAGTTATTTTCTTTTGTTTGCCTCAATATCTTTTTTATTAGGACTGAATATGTCAAATAGATGTTGGAGAGGATTGATTCGTTCATCGGTAGAGGATGCAAACATTGGTTTCTGGTGCATTTTATCTGTATTTACTGCATACTGAGCTCCTATGATTAATGGAAGATCTCTAGTATCGTACATTGTGGCTCGATTGTTACATTTGATCTCACTGCTACTGACTATCTGAAGACTTTGGTAACAGTGTGGCATCTGATCTCAAGAGCATGTTGGATGACGCTCAAGCAAAAGTTGAAAAGGAAAGGTAATTGAGAAAGTTTTATCACAAATTCATTGACACTATGATAGAGATTGCCAAATTCCATTGGTTTGTGAATTGAAGTGTATTGGTTTTAGCTTGTGCCAAAATGTAAGAAATATGCTGTACTAAATTTTATTAAAACCTTGAGGTATGCATTATCTTACATGTGCAAGCTGAATCACATATATTGTATAACGACACAAGGATGATCACAATTTCTTTATTTGCTTCCTTCTTCTGATATGGCTTTTTTATGATGTATGATTTTTCATTTATTTTTGACATGCAAATTCCAAACTTCATGACAAACAAAGATGAGTATGTTGTTTTTACAATTTACAGGCAGATTTTTGCAAAAGCACTATCAAAAAGTTCCAAAGAGGTTTGTATGTTCTAGATTTGCCGTTGTTGCATATCTTTCATAATATACTGGTGATGTGGGAAATACTTTTCTCATTTTGCAAGTGTGAATCTCTGCTTAAGAATGAAGCTGCCAAGTTTCAAACAACGTACGAAAAGTTTTCCAAGGACAAAATATCCCATTTGCAGGCTTTTAAAGGTAATTCAGTTTGCGTATTTTGATTGAGTGGAAGATGTTCTCAACATTTTTTGGGGCCACACTACTATAACTTAAATTGCCAGAGAAAAATGTAATTTACGATGTCTGAGAACTTCATGGACTAGATGTGCAGACATATTTTCTAAATTTGAAGATGAGAAGGAAAAACTCTTTGCCCGCTATGAGCAGCAACGTACGTGGCCATATCTTTTTTATTACATCAGAAGCCAAAATTCCAATAGCCATGGAAACTTACTTGACCTGGACCTTTGATCAGGGAAGAAAGAAAAGACTATGCTCTCTGAGCTACAGAAGTTGTGCACTGATAAAATAGCTGCTGCAGAGGAATCTTTGAAAAAGAAGAAAGAGGCAAGTAGCTTGTATCATCTCATATACAGTACATTATTAGCCTGAAACTCGAACTTAGCCTATACTTGGCAGCTTTTTGAGAATGTTACCAACACTTTGAGGGCAATGTTTTTCTGAGTTTCTGTCGAACAAATTCGTTTGTCATATTTGCTGGCTTCATTTCGTTGGGGTAATGAGTTATTGAGCCTCTGTTAATTAGAAACCATTTCCTTTAAGCTGTTTGTCACATTATCTGTTCAAAAAACATTTTCTATTACATTCTTGAGGTTCAGGCGTAAGAAAGATGTGTAATTTATCTACGAGCACTTTGTAGTTAGATAAGCTTGACATTTGAAAATTCCAATATTTTTGGCACATCATGTTTAAGTCTAACTCACTTCTTTATATGGCCACTAAAACATGCCATGCCACTATGGATTACCCTCTCCTTCCATGGAACTGCAGGATGACAGTTCTCTCAGCTTGCTGCGCCAGAAGCTAGGCTCGTTTCTGGACCCTGCCTCAGACGAAGAGTTTTTGGCCGATGACTGAGGCGCATCTAAATTGACTGCCATCTTTGGAGAAAAACATGCTTAACGGTTTTTGCATTTCTAAACACTGATAGAACGTTCTTGAGAGAACGAAATTGGAAAAGTCCATGGCCATTTTGGAAGACATTGCTGTAAAAAAGATTTTCAAGACATTCGTGAGTGTTAATACTTTTAGGTTAGGCTGATGATAATATACTTAATATGATGGATTTAGTAGTGTTAGAGTGCAGATAGATCTGATATTCATATTCTAGTGAACTGGGGTAACTTTTACACGGAATACCTTGCCTAGTCTTTCTTTGGCAATGGTAAGAGCAAGCCAATTAGTGGTCGAGGCGGACTACATGATCCATAATAAGATAGGTATCTACCAACCCATTGGCTGTTCATGAAAAGATTTTGGCAAATGCCTATCCAATTAGTTAGGTGCCTATACTCAAGTCCGTGGGCACCTTGGAGGATAGTGGCAAGGCATAGGGCTAGCGGTTTGATCACCTTGCCACGTGGTAACAATGGTTTGCTGCGCAGCATTATGTTATCAGGAAGAAGGATCAAGGCCACATGGAGGTGGGGCCTTGGAAATTTAGGTAAAGTTGTAATTTTTTTTCTCTATTCAGCCCTTTCTTCATCTCTTTTGATGATGTGGAAAACCCTTCTTGGTGGTGATGTGATGCTGCTAATGAAAATTGGTCAGATTAGAATTTCTCACACCCAAGGAATTCTGTATCGGATTTCGGTAAAATATCGGTTGACCTAAGAAACAAAATTTTGGAGATATATCGGAGATATTTGTAAAAAAATATCGGTAGTTGAAAACTAATTTTTACCATATATTTTCACAATCCAACTTCTAAAATGAGTTATACTAATTTAGACAAAGCATAGATTTCAAAATATGCATATTAGGATGGGAAACAATGGGAAAGTTGTTTTTTTTTCCTTTAAAATTTTTTTTTTCCCAATTTTTTTTTTGAAAATGTTTTTTTTTAAATAGCGAAATTTCGGTCCGAGTTTTTGCCGATATTGTAAAAATTTTAAAAAAGTAATATTGGGTGATTTCGATATATTGGTGAAATTTTGCCGATATGGAATTCCTTGCTCACACCACAGTGGCTCGAGGTTCTCACATAGGATCTAAACCTGTGTGGTAGTGTTATGCCCCGAAATTCTTAGCCTCGTCAAAGTGTAGAAGACGTCCCTTAGACGAATATTCTTGAAGCCAGAAACTCGGGATGTGATCGAATACTTGATCTTCCATTCAATTACACTATCACAAAATGACGTATAATAGATATCATTCAGTCTTTGAGATTAATATCATTAATACTATGAAATGAAAATCCATGTCTACAAATTACTCTACAATAAAAGTCATTAAATTTTTTGGCACACACGCCATTCATGTCACAATTGTTTAATTAAAATGAAAGATAAACTTCATGTCTTTCTAACTGCATTCTTCAAGTTTTTCCTTTAATTGCAACATTATCTAAATCTACTCCTTATCTATTCCTGCATCACAGGATGTATGAGTATTCTAAAGAAATACCCAATATGATGCAAAAACCCACATAAGCATAGGAAATACAATATATAAAAAAGAATAAAATTCAAACGACAACTGAATAATCAACAATATTTGAACTGAATATAAAAATCTCATTTCTATTAAAATATCATCAATCACCAGGACTCAAAAACATCTAAAGTGTATGTAGACAATATCATTAATCAAGACTCCAAACATTGAAAGTGTATGGAGAGAATATCTTTCACTAAGACTCCAAACATCGAAAGTGTCTGAAGATACAATTTCTGCTCTCAGTCATCACCACCCACATGTGGTTACTTGCCTGATTACCCTAGAGGTTCTCTTTTTGGAACCCTGCAATATCTACGATACTGTCCCCACCAGTGTTTACGAACACAATGGGCAGAGACTGTTAGACCTTTCGTAATGTCTCAACAGTCTAAAAACGTACGTACATGCCTCTCTTTGGGCGAGAACCTAACAAGGATTCAAAGATATAATATCTTAACACATGGGATTTTGAGCATATAACCTCATACCCTGGTAGAGTCTCTTAACACAGGGGCTTTTGAACATATAACCTCTCACCCTGGCAAAGTCTACTCCTAGTCCAAGTGCTTTTGAGTATTATGAAACTCTCAATCGGACGGAGTCTATCATGGCTTTTATGAGCATACTATGAAAGTCTTCACTAAGGCACTGTCAAGCCCCAAAATTCTAGACCTTGATTAGAGCGTGGAAGCAACCAATCACAGACATTCAGGAGGTCAAAACTCGGGGAGTGACCGAATACTCGATCGACCTCAATCCAATTATCAGAATTGGAATGTATAGGACCAATATGACAAAACAATATCCAAGTATTCAATCTTAACATAACATTAAAAAAATTACTTAGTCTATTACAACAGTTAAAAAAACTCAATCATCTAAATGTCAAATCTTGGCACACTGGCCAACTAGTCAAATAACAACAATCATAAATAAAACTAAAAAGAATTTCTTCTATTCCAAGATTCAACAATCTATAGCAGCTCCGGCAATTTATACCTACTCAGCTTCACTCCTTTATTCTTTCATCAGAGAATGCATGAGTATTGCAGAGGAAATACCCAATAGGATGCCAAAGAAAAACCCGCAAATAAAAAGGAATAGAATATATATAGACATCACATTTTAGTGAAAAAATTCAAAGTTCAATAGAATTAGAATTTGGAAATACAGTGTTTCCCTTACCTTAATATCGACCATACTCATTCATGGTATGGATAGAATAATAATTCACGACTCGAACGTTCATTTCGTAAGGAAAAAAATAACAATAAATTCTGACTCCATACATCCAAAGTGTAAAGAGATGTCAATTTCTGCTCTCAGAACAGTCCACTTCCCCTATGGACTTCTATACCAGAACATCCTAGAGGTTCTTCAGAGGAACCCAGCCATACGTCTAGGGATGTTCGCCCCATCAATGCTTACGGGCATAATGGGCGGAGACTACAAGACCTTTCGTAATATCTTGTAATCTAAGTACGTACATATGCCTTCATCGGCTGAACTACAGAGGTTCAAATAATAATCAGAGATCACTATGGATCTAGCAATGGCTCGTGAGCATCCTATGATTCCACCTCGGAGAGATCTTTACAAGAACTCTTAGTAGAGAAGCAGTTTACATGGAATTGAATCAAGTTGTCAACAACAGAGGTTGTATTGTCTAAAGACTCACTCAAACATCTTTCAATATCTGACTCATAGACGAGTACAAAGGAGATTTCAATATCTCGATCTATATAGACTCACATAGGAGTAGTCAAGGAAGTTTATTGTTTCAATCACCGGATAACTCATAACTGAGAACTCATCAGACAGTCAATACTCTGAATACCTTCACCGTGCATAGCCCTAGTTAAGACCATCCCCAGAATCAAGCGACACAAATTAATATGTCACAAAACAACAAGATGGTAGGGTTCAAGAAGTTAAACCCTATCCAAGAATTTCATGGACTCAAAACTGTTTTACGAGACTCGAGACATGTAGTGCACCGCACCACCAAGGAAGAACTCGATTCTTGGTAAACCTTTTTCTTGAATTACTATTAATGTAGTCATTGCAAACCCAGTCCTACAATACTTTATATGGTTAATAATTATCATAATTAACCAAGTCTTATAGTCTTAGTAAGTATTAGTGTTTTAACCTTCAACACAGTGTACTTGTATGCACAATAGCCTAGTTCCTATGATTACTAGGATCTGTACAGTGCTTATCGTGTTCTAAAATTTTTTACAGCAAACAAATCTGTGTCTCTAGTTTCTAACTCTTTTTATGATATATTTTTTTGAATTTTCTACAATTAGTTATTAATTTCTAAATACAGCTCATTGGCGCAAAACTAGTTCTAGCCGAGAGCAATAAACCTAATCTGATATGATTAATAACTGACAATCACTTACTTTAATGCTTATTATTACCTTCCTGACATTATAACTCACCTTCTTAAGTGTTTTACCGAACCCAATTTCATCTGTAATTAAGTAGTTTACTTCGTCTTAAGGTTGTTCTTCTATACTAGTTAGCATATACATAGGTAATTTTCTTATCACTCCCATTAACCCAACGAGACAACCTTTTACAGATACAGAACATGATAGACACGATCTAAACAAGACAAAAAGGGACTCTTTGAAGCATCAGTAGGTTCCAACTAATGAATCTCTATAACTTTGAAGCAATACATCACGTGTGATTGGAAATTCAGGTTACTTACATGACATTGAGCAATTATAACCTAGAATCAAGGCAAATTGCATAAGAAAGATGCCAACTTTATGTGGACTGAGAATAGTACGAAATAGAACAGCATGAAACAAGGTCCATTCGGGGTCAATTACAATGATGATGACTTTCCCATGGTCTAGCACGTGAAGGATTAAGGTATAAAGATTATATGGAAGCAATTAACTCCTCCATGACATACCAATCGGGATTTAATCCAATAGTCAACCCCATTATCAAAATGACCAACAATATTATCAAACCAATAATCATAATCCATGTGACATGCTAATCATGGTATACAAAATTCAATATCAGAAGTTGTAGGAAAAAAATAAGTCATCCTACCTCTTCGACGACAAAATGATCAATTCCTCTCGTGTGCCTCGGACTTCTCCTCACGAAAACTCTTCCGCTTTGGCGTTCCACCACAAGCAAAGCAACGATTAAGGAGAGTTTGGTTGCTGGTTTGAGGGAGTAGAGGAGAGAAGAAGGATTACTCAACACTCACCAAAGAGGACGTCTTGAAAAAAGGATGCCGGTCCTCCAATTGCCAAGTTTAAATAAATGGTTTCTTTCTCCACAATATCCAATCTCCACCTTCGATTGCCCTTTCATCCAATGATCACAATTGTTCAGGAAAGGAGAGTCTCCTAATGCCAAGATGTGCACTCACAATAAGTCCTAAATTAGTTATGATTCATTCAATTTAACGACTTTTAAACCTCTTAATTTGTTACCAAAACCGAAAATGGTAATTACTCAATCTTAATTCCAATTGAATGCCCCATACCTGGCAAGGAGACTTCTCTGATTGGTTATGGAAAAGTTAATATAATCTCTTCATTCAGTTATGATGGATTCTTTCCATGCAACCAAAGTCAACGTGGTAACTTCCTAATTGAATTTCAATTTAAATCAGTTTTCAATTAGGAATAAAGTCCAATCCTCCTCCATGACTTGCTCCCTTGATCAAGGCAACTTGGTTAAACCACGTCACCCACGTGCACATGGTTCAGAGCCCTGTATCCATGTTGGTCTGGTGCTCAGCACTCCTGCATCTGGTCCATGGCTTTCAGATGAACGGTTCTAATGACTCGCATACGCGATGTGTCACTCTGTCTCGTACAAATCCTATACCGCGCAACCAATCCTTCTCGTCACCACCACGAGAGTAGTCACACATTTGACAAGCCCTGCTCTGGCGCCCAGGTGACCCTGGCGCCCGGTGCTTTTTGCGTCCAGTGTTCTCCATCTTCTGCTACACATGCAAACACTTGCCAAAAATAGATTCTCACACATTCCATGGTTCAATTTGGTAAACCAATATTTTCAAATGAGTCTAAGCATATTGAACTAGTACTCTGGCACCTGGCCCACCGCTCTTGGCGTCAGGTGCACCTAGCCCCTGGCGCCAGACTAGCCTCAGCACCAGGTTGCCCCCAGCGCTAGGGCTAGTCCTCGCGCCCTGGTGACCTACATAATCTTGTTATCAATTTCGCCATGCATCAAGCATCAAAATAAAATACAACATACTAGATTAAGAGTCAAGACTAAAAATCGAAACATGCAAAAAACTTTCCTATTTTAGACCAGTTTCCTAAAATAATAGTTTTAGTGAACATACTGATTTTACGGGTGTTACAGGTACTTTTGACTGCCTCTAATGGGTAGAAACTTATTTAACTGCCTCTAATGGGTGGAAACTTGCAAAGTCCTTATACAGAATTACTGGAGCAATGATTACCCCAAAGACAGAGATATTGAAATATATCCTCTATGAAAATTACATTCATTCTGATAACCGAGTCACAAAAAGATTACATTCATTCTTTCCAACATCTGACACATGAAAGGAGTACAACAGAGATTTTAATGCATATGATATGTTACACATGCGTAGCCCTAGATAGGAACATCCCAAAAATCAACTGAGTTCAAGAAACACTTGTCCGGACTCAAGAGATCAGAATACGAAATACTATGGTTCGAGAATTCGGAATCCAATTGGAGGCCCGAACCAGATCAACACTGCCAGCAAAAAACTGAAGACATATTGAATACCAAGACACCTTGGATTACCCTAAGATACTAATTTTTATGACTTAGTCACTCTTATTGTAATAGTCATTGGTAGGTCTTGTATTGTATAAATAAATTACATTATACACTTATCTTAACATACACTTTTGTATTAGTGGGTATTAGGGCTTTTTAACCTAATTACAGTGTACTATTTTCTACACATCAGTTTAATGCTATCGGCTCCTACCACTAGTACAGTTTGAATTAGACTCTGAAATATTTACTGTGATTACCCTATGAGTCTAGATTCCAACACAAAAGATGGTATATTTTTTTTGTAATTAATTATATTTAATTTAGTGCAGGTCGTTGGCACAAAAATAATTATAGCCGAGAGCACTAATCCTAGTTCTAATCAATTAAGGAGTATAATTGCTCTCTGTTATGACCACTAATGTCTTCATAACCTTAATTACATACCTCGTAGGCTTATTACAGAACCTTAATAGTTTTGGATTTTAGTAATCTTCATGTGTTAGAGTTTGTTTCACTACCCTTACTTGATTATACAAACATACCCCTTATAATAGAGTATTAGACAACTAGACAACTAATTCTGGACACATGAACACACAAAGTCAGAGAACTGACATGTCACAAAGGGCTCCTTTGAGTGACCAATAGGTCATGACACCTGTTGAGAGATTTTAGTGATTCCTATGCCCACAAGTTAATCCTTGCAAGATATAGAGAATCACTTTTTTACGGTAGGACGACCCTCCCTTTACAAAGCTTTCGATTAATTCGCAAAGATGGAGAAGTTTTGAAGTTCATTACAAAAAAGAGAGAAGAATTTAATGTCAATCAATGGCTATAAAGTTTACACCAATTACACAAAAAAGAAAGAAAGAAACATAAAAAATTATAAATATCCCATGTAGGGATTCTTTCCTTGCATGCTTCTTCTTCACTTCAAGTTGTAGGTTCTCCTTTTGCTTTACTCTTCCACTAAACTTGTAACATCCGAAAAATTAGTAAGTATCTTAAAACTGAAATTTGACCCTCTTAATGATTGATTTGACCGTGTGTGCTTTGTTTAAATTAAAGTTGGTGAGAAGAGCTTTCCAACGACACCAATTTTATGTGATTTGGAGTTCGGAGTAAAAAGATATGGGAAATTGAATAAACACGATCGATCGCGCTGAAAACGATCGATCGGCTTATGGAACACGATCGATCGGCTACGATCGGCTTCGATCGGCTACGATCGGCGCCATCGCGCAGTTTGTAAACAGCGCAGGACGATCGATCGCCGTATTGCACGATCGATCGCCAGTTGCGGTTTGGCGAATTCTAACCTAATTTTGAGGCGGATTTGATTGGGAAAGATGTCATATCCTAACTAGACTTGTATTGCACGTTCCTAGGGTGATTTAGGGACTCTCCCATTGGTGGAAAGTGCCCAAGATATGGTAGAATTGATTGGGCAAAGATCTTCTAAAAACTCTATATAAACCCATAGAGTCTAGGCTTGTGCTTTTGAAAACTAAACCCTAGAACGTCCAGAGGCTTTCCCCTCTCCTTCCCACGTTCATCCCTCTCTTAGAAGACCTCTTCTTGTGGGAATTGCTCAAGAGCTTGGATCGGGAAGCTTTGAAGGAAGCGGAGGAACGAACATCGCGTAGAAAGGCGACGTCTTTTGGTGATAAAGAGTAGGATGGTTTTTCCCTCTCTTTTTATTCTTTTCTCACATTATATGATGAGTGTTCTTACTGATTTCCTTGGAGTATTGCTTTGAATCTTGCGGGATTAATGATTTATGTCTTGTTTTCCATGTGTATTGCGATACATGCATATATGCCTTCATGCTTCATGTCTAGATGGTAAATCAGATCAAAGTTGGATGCTTTATTAATTTTACAGAAGATAAAAGTTCTGATATTGCTTTGATTATGATGTCTAATGATTGAGTCTTATGCTTTAATGATCGTTTTGCTTAAATCGACTTAATTGAAAGATATTTGGTCTAAGATTGTGTTATATGGGGAGAAACATGATAAAAAGGAATCTTTTGGTAATCCTAGTTAATTTCAGGATCTGTAATTAATCTAGGAGGGGAGTACTATCATCTATCATGAGTAAATTATCATCTATAAGTGGTTCGGAATAAGAATATTAAAGTTTAATCATGTGTTTCACTTTCGGCCAGAACTGTTTCTGCACGGACAGTCGACAGTAAATAATTCATAACTAATTCATATAATATCAAAAAAATATAAAACCGGTGGGGTTAGAAACTAGACCCACAAGGGTATTCTCAGTAAAAATTTCATAAGATAACCTCAACTGTACAGTGTCTGGGAGCCGCCGGAAGGGGACTGTTGTGCAAAAGACAGTGAGCAGAATCTAAGTGAAAATACTAAGTACTTAAGTAAAACTACTTAATAAGATGTGAAGATGGTATGACGTGCTAGTAACTAATACTAGACTATATCCTTATGATTATTACAGTAAGGTTGGGTTATGGTTAACATGATAGATGGGTAATACCTATGTTAAGAAAACCGTAATCGTGTATTTGAAGATAAAGCGTTTGTGTCGGTTTGAGGTTCCATTTGGAATCCAAATCATCTGGAATTCATTAATACCTTGTCTCTGATTTATATATTTCAATAAGACCTATATGAACTTCCATCTAGGGCTGAGCATGAACGTATGTATGGATTGTGTTATTCTCTTTGTGTGACGTTTCTACTTATACTCCGTATGAGAGTCTATTCCGGTGATTGATACCTTATGTGGTAAGAGTGTTGCGGCCTCTATACCTTTGAATTATTATTCATCATGATTATTTGATTGACTCCTCCACTAGAGGTCTTGCGGGACTCTCTCCGGAAGTGGATTCATAGTATGCTCAAATTATGCCATTGCTTGATCTTGCGGGGTCACTAATATTTGTGGTACTGCGGTTCCACACTGCCCAAAAAGAGGCAACATACGTACGTTAGATTGTTGACATTACGGAAGGTCTTCAGTCTCCGCCCATCGTGTCCGTAAGCACTGGTGGGGCCAGCATCCTAGACGCATGGCAGGGTTCCAAAAAGAGGACCCCTAGGGTGGTTCTGGTATAGTCACTTGCGGGTGATCGGTTCAGCGAGCAGAAATTGTACTCCTTTCACTTTTAATGTCTGGAGCTTTTTAGTATGATTATCATTCCCTCCTTACTCATATGTGTAGTAGGAGCCTTATTGTTGTTTTCCCTACTTGCGGATTGGAATTATTATTGACTAACCTTTCAGGTGTATAAATCCTTGGTTTAGTCCAGATGTTGCGGCATCTTCATAAACCTTTGTTATTCTTATCCTATTCATACTTTTGTCCTAATTCAGTGGGTTTTTACATCCTACTGAGTGTTTCTATGAAATACTCATGCATCCTCTGATGCAGGCGCAAATGGAATTTGAGATCAGGAAGTTGCAGTAGTGAAGCGGTCGCAGGAGCCGTGAAGACTTAGAGTTTATATTATTTGCTTTGCTTATTTGATGCTTATGACATTTAATGGCAATTGTGTGCCATAGATTTATAGGTTTATTTGATTTGACTTTCTTAAATGGATTATTATCAGTATTATTAAGTAAATTTCCATTCCATAGTATTCATTAATGTCTGTATTTGTATTGCACTGATTATGGGCATGACCGATTACACATCCTTTTGAGATGATCGTAATTGGTGGTGAAATCGACTGTTCGGTCTCGCGCCCGGGATCTCTACCTCCAAATGTATATCTTTGATTGGCTTCCGCACTCCGATCGACGTGTGGGATTTCGGGGCGTGACAAAACTTCAAGCCTTAATTTAGAGGATTTGAAAGTTGAGTGCTTGCTTTGGTGTAGAAATCCTTCATTGAAAAAAAAAACTTCTTTCTTTTTGGAATTTGCTTTGAAGATGTTTGGTCTTCTTCACTTTGCTTTTCCAAAAGACTTTCTAGAGTTTTGTGTGTGTAATGGCCGAAGAGAAGACCCTTTCTATGTTTGGAAATGAAGGGATATATATATATATATATATATATATATATATATATATATATATATATATATATATATATAAGGGTGTGAGTATGTAGTGGGACGGGGTAGTGGGTAGGTATTTTGAGTGGAAGTGGGTAGTTATTGAGAATATGAGGAGTTTTTTGCAATTTTAAAAGGTGAAGTGGGTGGTTATTGGTAGTTCGGGGGGCTTTCTGCAATTCCAGAAGGTGAAGTGGGGGGTTATTGGCAGTTCGGGGAGCTTTATGCAATTGCCAGAAGGTGGAATGGGTGGTTGTTAATAGTTCGGGGAGCTTTCTGCAATTCCAAAAAGTGGGATGAGTGATTGTTGGCAGCTCAGAGAGCTTTCTACAATTCTAGAAGATGGAAATTATTTTATGGGCCATGCTAGCTTTGGGCCTTGACCAAGACCAAAACAAGACCATTTCTTTTTGTTTTATTGCTAAGCTTGGGCTTTGAGCAAGCCTCCCTTTATTTTGGGCGTGGGGCCAATAGGCCCAAGCTATTATAAGTTTTTTTCTTTTTTTTTCTTTCTCTTTCATTTCTTCTTTTATATTTATCTTTTTTTATCAACACTTAGTGTGAGGCTCATGATGAGCCACATTTGGACTTTGATATTTAGTTGGACTAATTTTAATGTGGAACATAATGTCTCACATAACCCTTATAATTTCTTTAGCTAATTGGATGTGGAACCCGTAGTGTCTCACATAGTTTTTTGCAATTTGTATGACTAATTTGATGTGGGATCGAATGGATCTCACTTAGCCTTTGTAATTTCATGGGCTAATTTAATGTGGGACATACCCTTTGCAATTAGTATGGCTAATTTGACGTGGGACTGATTGGATCTCACTTAGCCCTTGTAATTTTTATGGCTAATTTGATATGGGATTGATTGGATCTCACTTAGCTCTTTGAAATTTGTATGGCTAATTTGACGTGGGACCGATTAGATGTCACTTAGCCTTTTGGAATTTGTATGGCTAATTCGACGTAGGACCGATTAGATCTCACTTAACCCTTGTAATTTTTATGGCTAATTTGATGTGGGACCGATTGGATCTCACTTAGCTCTTTGAAATTTGTATGGCTAATTTGATGTGGGACCGATTGGATCTCACTTAGCCCTTTGGAATTTGTATGGCTAATTCAACGTAGGACTGATTAGATCTCACTTAGCCCTTGTAATTTTTATGGCTAATTTGATGTGGGACCGATTGGATCTTACTTAGCCTTTGAATTCTTGTTTTCTTTTCGAAGTATTGGCTCCACTAATCATGGTATGCACTTTGAATTTATATTTTATTTATCTTTTGAATTATGTGACTCTTTTAAGGTTTGGAATAATCATCGCTATAGTTATGACTTATTCTAACCCTTTTCTATTTTTTTTTAATGCAAACAAATAGCCCCTCCGAGGGGTGACAGAGAAGCTTTATAAGTGAACTGTTACGCCTCGAAAGACATTGTACAAGAAACAATGCCTTTTTTCTTTTCTTTTCACTATATCTTTGTGATGAGTTGTCCTTGGAGGCTAAAATTTCTCAATATGGTGCTTGTTTACACTTTCACGGTGTTTTTCATGTTGTGTTTGCAAATGATCTTTTTTTTAATAGCATGCATGGTCATGCCTATATTTGAGGGGGTAAACTTGATCGTTTAAATATTAAACCCTTGCAAGTGCACAAGATAATTGTACTGCAGTGAGTATTTTGGGTTGTCAAACCTCAGGGATAGATGAATAATCTGCTAAACTCAAGAGAAAAATTGTAGTTTTGATTTAATCTACGAAAGTAGTAAACTTTAACTAATTAGAAGAGTTGTACTTATGCAGAAAAGAACTAAGACTTCGAATCCACCACGAAATAAACTAGCTTTATCGTTTCTTTCTTTCTCTTTTGTATAAATTCCTAGTTGATTAGAATATTCCTCTGGGACATATACTTGTCAATTCAAAATATCGTGCTCTCCTCTTGGACGTAACACATAAAATAATTAAAACATGGAACTGTGATTTATTTATCTCGAGCATAAATCAATGAAACTTTATTAATATATAACACATTAGTCTATTTATGTTTCTCTCGGACACGTAAATATTCCTCGGATTGAAATTCACAAGAATTCACTCTAGTCTTTCTCGAGTATATAGAATAAACCTCAATAAATTAACTTTGAAAATATAACAAAGATCCATACACCAACTAAGATGAAAGTTGAGATGAGATAAAGAAAACAATACAACCAATCTATTCGGGCTTCATCTACGCCTTGGAAAAAAGTTTAGTCAAACATTTGAAAAGAAACAAGCATCTTCATCTTCATCATCTTCTTCTTCTCTCCCTTGCTCTAGCCTCCAAGATAACTCAAGATGACCTAATTAAGATATAATCTCTAATGCCCAAGACGTTCCCCCTTATGGCATATATATAGGGGTGAAGACAAACCACGAAACCCCCTTCCAATTCCGGCTTGAAAAAGGACTATTTTTAAGTTTGCCGAATACAGCCATCGATCACACTGTTCACTCGCCGAATATTTTGCTTCTTTTATCGTTTAAAGCCAAAAAGGAGTGTATGTCTTCGTTTCCTATAAAAGATCAAAAACTCATTAAAGCATCACTAAATCTAATTGAATACTAACATAAACATAAGTTTAGGAGCTAATAAAATACATAATTCTAGTATAGATCAAAACACAATTTGCAATATTTCACGGATAATACTTCTTTAAAAAAATTTCATTAATAGGTAGCAAGCACCGGTCACCCTTGGAGGTCAATAATCGGTAAGCCTCATTGGAATAAACTGTTTCTACCACAAATGGCCCTTTCCATTTGGGTTCAAACTTACCTTTCGATTTATGTGTAAAAATCATTGGACATTTTATAGTAAGCACTAGGTCACCTTTCTTGAAAGACCTTTGCTTAACCTTTTTATTAAAAGCCCCAACCATATGTGCTTGATACAGTTCAGTGACTTGTTGAGCCTCTAGCCTTTTTTCGTCCAAAGCCTCTAACTCTTGTAAGCGTAGTTTGATATTTTTCTCGCTTGTGATATGATTGGCTAACGTAACCCTTAATGAAGGAATTTGGACCTCTAAAGGTAACACAGCTTCACAACCATACACAAGTGAGAAAGGAGTTGTTTGAGTTGCATTTCGGACCGTTGTTCGATAAGCCCATAATGCTTCTAACAACTTTTCATTCCAATCTCGCTTATTTTTTGAAACTATCTTCTTCAAAAGCTTGCATATGGTTTTATTGAAAGCTTCTGCGAGTCCATTAGCAGCAGGGTTATATGCAATTGATGCCACACTTTGAATGCCATATTTCTCGCAAAATTGATAAAATTTTTAGTTTGCACACTGAGGCCTATTGTCATGTACAAATCTTCTTGGAACTCCAAATCTATAAATGACTCTCAAGAATTTCAAAACATCTTTTGTTTTAGGGCCGTTTGGTTCGTGATTAATCCAAAACATCCACAGTGAAAAATCCACTTTCACTATTCATTTCAGGATTTTTCACTGTGGATGTCTGAAACACGCCCTGAGGTGTTTCAGCTAAAACTGAAAAAAATAGGAAATGAATAGTGAAAGTGAATTATCCACTGTGGATGTTTTGCTTTTTATCACGCCCCAAATGGCCCCTTAATTTTAACATAAGGCAACAAAGAAGTATCAAGACATATCAAGATGAATTAAGTTTTCCATCCGGTAGCTAGCATGTGTAACAAAAGAGAATTGGATCACAACTTACATGCAATTTCACACATATCATTCCATAATGACAATTATTACAAACTATGAACTTGAATCACTTTAATATCAACAAGGAAACAATAACCATGTCAACATGACACCATAATATCGATCTTCATATGAAGTAAGGAATTTAAATGAAAGGCAATGGAAAAATTATCCTACTTGTTCCGACGAAATGTTTCCTTGCTTACCGAATTGCTCACCGTCTCCCCGATGTGTTGCCGCCTTCTAGCACTCCAAACAATGGCTCTTTGGACGAGGAAAGGAGGTGTAAGGGTACTGACTTGGGAGAAGAGAGGAGAAGAAAACCAAAAAAACACGAGGGAGATGGTCGGCCAAGTGGAAGGGCCGACCCCCTTATTTGGTACTTAAATACCTAGGTTTCCTAATCCTGTTTGAACTCAATCTCCACCTTTGATTCTTACCCATTTTAATCTCAACCTTCCATCCACCAACCTTCCCAAAACTGACATGGGAGTCTTCCAAATTGAGTCACCTTCCTCTTTTACTACTAATTAAAACACAATCAAATCAATTTAGATTTTTCTTGATTAGTGTTGAGAATCGATCAAGTAAATCAATCATCAACCTTCCCAATAAAGATTTGACGCCTTTCCCTTTTGGTCACTGATCGTTTAAATATTAAACCCTTGCAAGTGCACAAGGCAATTGTACTACGGTGAGTATTAAAGGGTTGTCGAACCTCAGGGACGGACTAATATTTTACCAAATTCAAATGAAAGCAAATTCTGATTTAATTAATCTAGAAAAAGCAATAAAATTTAACTACTCTTAAAATAGATTTTAACTAATATGGAGAAGTGTCAAAGCAAAGAATCCACCACTAGACATGCAATTACTACTCTCAATTATTATTACGCTCAAATTGACATGATATGGTAATTTGTGTTCATGGTCAGACACACAAATCACAGTGAATTCACTCACGTTCTTGGTCGGACACGAGAGTTCATCCACTAAAAATTAATGTAGATAATTCTATCCTTGGTCGGGCATAGAATTATCATTTGGGCTAATGATCCTATCCTTGGTCGGGCATAGAATTAACACCAGCCTACTTTTAGGTAAGCATAAGAATTAAAAGATCTAATTTCATGCATATCAATCAAGTCTATGGTCAAGCACTCAAAAGAAACTCATGAAATAGCATTAAGCAAAATCATATCAATTGTATTAAATAAAACAATCAAGAGTAATAACACAAATCTAGGGCTTCATCTACGCCTTGGACGCGAATTTAGCCAGCCATCGGACAAGGAGAACGCTGTTGATTCGTTGGTGTCATTGTGCACTATTCACCAAAAAATCACTATTCACTGTTCACGGGTACTGTTCATGCACTGTTCATCGTCTTCCTCGCGCAGCCGTGCACTGTAGCAGTTCAAGAACAGCCCCAAAATCGTAGCTTTCTTCCCTCCTCCGGCGACTCCTTTCTCTTCCCCCTTCTATTCCGGCCGAGACCACGCCGGATTCCGGCAGCAATCACACCGGAAATCGTCCGGTTTTCCTCTCTGAAATCCCGGCCGAAATCCTCTGTTAAAGCTCTGAAATTTCTCCAATTTTTCTCCCCAAAACCGTCGGCTCTATCTCTGTTTTTATAGACCTCAGCCTCGTCTCAAATCCGGCACGATTCCTAGTCCAATTTGAAGTTGAGTCGAGCCCCAAATCCGGCACCCACTTTCCTATTCCGGCGGCTTGTTTTTTTTCCGTTTAATTTCTCTCCCAATTGAGCACGGCTCTTGTCATGGCTGCTCCGCCGTCGTGCTGCAGTCGCCGTGTGTTCTTCACCGTCTCCGGCACCGGCGTCTTCCTCCGCCGGACCTCGAACAGAGCTCAAAGCTCTGTTCTTTTTTTTTTCTGTCAATTTCCGCCGCCATGCTCCGCCGTCGAGATCTCTCCTTCGCCGTCGATCCAGGACCACCGTCGCCGTCGAAACCTGCCGCCGGAGCTCAGTCCCACCGGCCTCTCCTTCGCCGTCGAGACCCGCCATCTCCAGCCCACCGGAAAACAGAGCATCGTCTGCTCTGTTTCCGGACGAACGGCCCGAGCTTCGGCTCGGGCCGGTTTTCTATTTTCTTTTTCTTTTTTTTTAAACTGAACCGGACCGGTTTAATCCTTTCTTTTCTTTTTTTTTCTTTTAATCAAATAAAACCCGTCGTATCGATCTCATCCATCCAATCTCATCTTGACGGTTCTTCTCTTTAATCGTGCCTCTTTCGCGTGCGATATTTCAAATGATCATAACTTTTTGCTCAGAACTCCGAGTTGCGAACAGTCAGTGGCGTTGGAAAGCTGACTTCGTGTACTTTAACATGAAGCTTAAATCAGTCCCATCAGAGATATGCAATCGAAGTTATGAATATTCAATCATTAGAATCGCGTTTTATCCCATTTCTGCGTTTTACTGTTGTTTCCTACAAAAACCAAAAACTATATTAAAGTAGCAATAATTCTAAACAAACACTAGCAGAAACATAAGTTTAGGAGATAATAAAATGCATATTTCATGTATAGATCAGTCACCCCTCTCTGATTGGCTAATAGGGATTTTGGATATATTATTATCTAACCCCTTATTGGCTCTCATAAATAGCAATATCCGAATTTAGTTATTTTTTTCCAGATTTACTAGTTACTACCAATAAATCAAATATTTCTCTTCTACCGTAATCTTCTCCAATTATTATGAATACCTAACTAAGATTTACACGTACTCATGTACTTACATGTGTCTTGACGTCAAAGGGCTCTGACGTCCATGTGTCTGGCGTCCCCTTGACCTAGTGTCCAACACGTGTGACACACAATTCCATCTCGTACAAACTGCGTTACCACGAGTCATAACTTCTTCATCCCACTCACATGTGTCCTAATACGTGTCTCGTACCCACCTAGGAGCTTGGCCCCACTACCTGGCGTCAGACCAGCCTCAGCGCTAGGTCTAGCACCAGCACCAGGTCTAGCCTCTGCGCCCGGGTAACCTGCCTGAACCTAGTCATTACAAAATCTTTGTTTCAATTCGATTTCAATAAGGGAACTTCCTCTATTAAGACTCTAATTCCAATTAAAGTTATCGATCAAAAAACTAAATAAAAACCACCACCTCTGGGCGCCCAGAGGGTTTGGTACCTATTGATTCATTTATTGCAATAGTAACTTCCTGAAATAATCTTAACCTTGCCTAGAAATTACCATACGTTGAATTTACTCCTTAGACAATATATTCGCATTGCACATAGGTTGCACTCACGTGAACCTATGCTCTGGCGCTTAGGCACAACCTGGCGCCAAACACTTCTCCAACCCTGGCGCTTGGCTCAATCCCAGTGCCAGTGGACCATCTTTCTACCTTGATCCTCTGAAAAATCTTAATTATATTGCCATAAACAAATCTTTTCATAATTATACTATCAATTCAATCTTAAGTACTCAAATTTGAAAACTTTCTTAATTTCATCCAAATAAAATCATACTTTTTTATTTATTTATTTATTTTTCTACAAAATTAGTGGTCATCACATGTAGTGGCCACCCCTACGGTCCTAAAGCGATTTTTGAAAGGCCGCCGTTTGTAGAAAAATTATTACTAACATAAAAAAAGCCATTTTTGTAGAATGAGTCCTCACGAGGAGATTTTGTAGAAAGTGGCTTTTGGACAAAAAAACGAGAAAAAAGCTACTTTTGTTATATCAAAATGATTTTTACATAAAAATGCATCTCAAACACAATTGTATGCTGATACGGTTTTTGCAGCCCAAAAGCGACCTCCCAAATGGGTACTCTTTCTCTCTCTCTCTCTCACTATGTGTATTACTCTCTATGAAGCACAAATACTTCACAATCGAAGTAGTACTTGTATTGCATCCGCATCATTCCTGTGCCCCTTTCAGATAGAGCTGTACGCGTGTGCTACCTTTCTACAATACCAATTGTAAATTTACTTTATTAAATTCTTTGAAGTAAGGAAAACATAAAATAAATTTGATATTTTCTATTAACCGTATCGGGTGCTTTCTAGCTAGCTCCTACATATCTATACTATTACACTCCTTCCGTCCTGCTTTAATAGCTCTATTTGAAAAAATATTGATTTTTATTGGATGGTAAAAACCCCAACAAATGGGGGAAGAAGAGGTTCAAAATCCACTTCAGTTAACCATATGGAGCATTTAAAACGTAACTGTCTACTGTTTCAGATGGAGCATCTAAAACAGGACGGAGGAATTGAGTACTCTATAAGCAAGCTGATGAGAGAACTGGCATGGTACATGCAGCTGGGCATGGCGAGCGCAGTGCCGACAGTGTGTGGGCAAGCGTATGGAGCAAAGCAGTACAGCCCATGGGTATCTATTGCCAGAAGGCAATCATCCTCCACTTGAGTGCACCTGTCTGCCTCTCCTTCGTCTATTGGTACTCGGGCTCCATCCTAGAAGCCATTGGACAGTCTTCACTCTTCAGACATCGCCCAACAAGGCCAGATCTTCGCCTGTGGCCTACTCCCCCAGCTCTACGCTTTCGCACTCAACCGTCCCATGCAGAGGTTCCTTCAGGCACAAAACATCGTCAACCCTCTGGCTTACATGGCCCTGGGAGTTCTCCTCTTGCATACCTTGCTCACATGGGTTGTGGTCCTCTCAAGTATGGACTTCTTGGTGCTATAAACGTTCACTCCAGTAAATTGATGCCAAACAGCTGAAATGTATATGGAGAATCTTTAAAATTGATGGCTCTGTAAAAGTGGCATAAAAGGGGAGGTGGCTACCTGTTGTACCCTGTAATTTCTACTTTGTTAGGACATGGGCTTTAATGTAGTACTCCCACCGTCCATTGGAGCCACCATTTGGAAAACCACAAGTCTGTCATTACATGGCTGACTTTGTTCCCTCGCGACCAATGGGAAGTGTATCGAATTCCAACAGTCTTTCATTTGACGGAGGGAGTACATAAGTTCTAAACAATCAGTCTAGTGTGGTACTTTGGATGCATGCAGCTTGGAAATATGGTACCTCCAAGGACTCATACTTATATCGGGCTTCCTACCTAATGCTGAGATCGCGCTTGATTCAATTTCGATCTGGTGCCATTTCAATGATCTACATACAAATACATTTCTATGGCCTAGCTAAGTATTCGTTCACGTACTTTGTATATTGTAATTGTACATATTGACTTTACTGTTACAATGTTATGTATGCCAGCATGAATTACTGGGTTTGGGATTTGATGTTCATGTTGGGCATCAGCACAGCTGCCAGGTGAATAGACATATCAAATTTATGTTATACAATTACACTTTTTGTCATCATCCGTTTGGGGCGCGATTAAAAGTTTTGCTACACTGTAGCATCCAGGTATTTTATATATCCAGCTGAAACACCTCAGGACGTGTTTCAGCTGTATGTAAAAAAAATATGGATGCTACAGTGATGCCCAAAATCCAAGGGTGGCTAGGTTCTCGGTGAAGATTGTGGTGGCGACCACTGTCTTAATTAGTCTGCTCTTCAGCGCGGTTAGTGTATATATTTCGGATGCCATTAAGGATTCCGTAGTGATTAAGGCAGTCTCAAGCTTGACGCCATTGCTCGTCGTATCTGTCTTCTTGAATGGGATTCAGCCCATCCTGTCCGGTGAGACGCCTTACTTATATAGTTTGGTCTCAATTGCTATATATTTGAGTTCGAATCATGTGATAAGTATAGCTCTCCTTTTCATTTTTTTCTTATTCTAATCATTTCTCAAGTCTCCAGTATAATCGTATTCACTTGATCAAAACACCAATATACAATCATATTCATTATCATCTCCAAATTGACCAAATGACTTGCTGTGATTTGTTGGCTGGTTGACTTGGCGCAGGTGTACCCATTGGATGTGGATGGCAAGCGTTAGTGGCCTATGTGAACCTTGCCACTTACTATGTCATTGGTCTCCCTATCGGCTGTATCCTTGGCTTCAAGACAAGCCTTGGAGTTGAGGTAAGCGTTCCATACTGTTATAATGCTCTTATAGAGAATGAATTATAGCAAGGATCACTATCAATTCAGTCATTTGGTGGTTGTTTATGTTTCTTTCATTTTCTATTTATCATCTCATTATGAAGAGTATACAAATGGTTGCATGCAGGAGATCTGGTGGGGAATTGTAGTTGGGGTATCGCTACAGACAATAACTCTCATCATTTTGACCAGTAGAACTCATTCATGCAATAATCCATTTTTTTGTTCACTTATCAGTGCAGTGAGCAGATCATAACCCCTTGTTGTGTTAATTTGTTGGTTTAGGTTGACAAAACCATGGATCGGTTAAAAAAACTGCAGATCATGAGGAAACCTTCCCATATTGAACGGTTACTACCCCTACATAATGACATGAGATAGATAATCTTAAGGAAAACCTTCAGAGTTTTTGCGTTCTAAAATGCTGATATGACATTTTTGACATAATAAACTTGGATGAGTCCGTGGCTGTTTTGGAAGCAAAGATGCAAAAAAGAACTCCAAGACATTCAAGAGTGTTAATACTTTTCCAATATGTGGATGGCAATAAACTTCATGTTAATGATGGATTCAATGCTGTAGGAGTGCAAAGGTATCTAACATTCATATGCCAGTGGACTTGGGGAACTTTCACAAGGAATACCATTATAGACCGTGCTCGATCTTTCTTTCACGTTTAGATGTTTATGACACCTAGATGTTCCTCGTTATGATGTTTAAACCTTTTTTTTTCTTGGTTAAAGTTGTGATGTTTAAATCTACTCCTTCCTAGTCTTAAAATGGTGAGCCTTAAACAAGTCATAGGCTTTTATTATACAAGGCACCAATCAAGTGGCTTTGACCTGCTTGTGCTGGTTAGTAATCTGTTTTGGACTTTCAGTTCATCGGCTGGATAATAATCCTCCTCCTTTGTCTTTCAAATAATGTAGGAAAAAGAGGTAGAGAAAAAAATTAAAGTTTTTTTTACCAAAAAAAGAGTTGAATGTTTAGTTGTTTGCCCTTCTGTACATCAATAATAGTCATATATGGTTCTTCAAAAAGAGATATTTTTCCACATTGCTTGGACGTTGAACCAAAGTTTACATATTGCCAGGTTCTTCAATAAACCTTCCATAGGACCTGGTTTTGGATTAAAATACCCTCACTCAGATTTCATTGCTTTCCAACAATCATATTTGGCTGTTTGGGGCGTGAAAAAACCCAAACATCCAGCTGAAAAAAAAATCAGCTGGATGTGAATTTTGGGATTTTTTCAACTTTCAGCTGAAACACCTCATGAGGTGTTTCAGTTGAAAGTTGAAAACATCCCAAAAAAACATCCACAGTGGATTATCCACTGTGGATATTTTGCTTCTTTCACTATACGCTGCTCCCTTCTTTTGTTTTAGCGTCCGGGTATTTTGGTCCATTTTCAGCCTAAAACCAGGTCAAATGGAATATTTATTGAAAAACCTGGTAAAATGAAAACTTTTGTTCACTGACATGGCAATATTGAAAAATCTCGAAAAAAAAAAAGAACTACTCCATCTACTGAAGCTCGTCTACAATTGAAAAAACATGGGTCTATTTTTTATTATTTTTTTATAATGAGGGGTGTCCAAGTCCTTAGGATGCGACTAGAAGGGGCTAGAGCACCCTGTTATGCCGCCAATCCCCTCGGGAGTCCATTGTTCCTTGGCTACTACGGGGCTTTTTTCTTTTGTGTACAGGCCTTAGAATATAGTAAATTTAACTTACTTACAAATGCAGAAAGTCTTCACTAGACAAAAGGTGTAGTTCATTTATGAATAGGGCTGATGGTATGGTACAGTTAGGTATGGCTTATACCGTTTCATAACCGTTCCTATTAATCGACAGCAACCGGTTAACCATTTCCACCGCTATCTATTTCCTAAAGCTACATTATTTATCTTTTAAACACAAGTAAACCTAAAAATTATATAACAAATAATTTACTACCAAGAATTGGTTTAATCTAAAAAATTAAAAGTCTAACTACATAAATCTTTGCATATAAATCTTTACTAGTCCAAAAAAAACCTCTAACTAGAAGAGTTTCCCTTAACTACGAATCTTACGCATCTAAATTCAAGATTGTGTCGTATACATCTAACTTTTAAGAGATACTTTGACTTCACACATCCAAAATCTAAGAGCCACAAAGTCAGAAAAGCAAGTTCGTGAACTATACAAAACAGTAAGTGGTAAACGAATATAGAACAGCTTCTTCTAGTACCGTTCCATTTTGAAAATGGTCTAAAATTATCCATAATACCATTGGCAGGCCTAATTATGAAAAAACAAGTAGGACTATTAATAAAGACCAGTTATATATTAAGAAAATTGAAATCTTAGTAGAATATTTTGCTCACACACAAAAAAAAAGTCTAGGTAATTTCACAAAAAGGTGAAATGTTGCCAAACAAAAAAATTTAAAAAATTAAAACATTAGTGGAAATATGTTAGCAAAAAACAAAGTTGAAACTATTGTGTCCCACATTCAATTCAAAGAGGCGAAGCCGCAGACAAATAATTAGAAGACCTGAGAAAAAAACCTCCCACAGTCAGACATTAATTTTCTGAATTGGACTCCAAAAAGAAAAGAAACTTTTCATTTCTGATTCACAATTCAGACAACTAATATGGGACAGATGAGTAGTCGGAAATTTCTCCGGGACCCGCATCGGACCGGGACATCACGGTAGGGTGAGACGCATCTCATCGAGCGCTCTCCGTGCGTGATTGACCAAAACGGCACCGGAGGAGAAGAAGAAGCGACGAAGCTCCGGCGAAAGAGTCTCTTCCGGTAGGCTCCGGCGCGGGATCAACTTATGATGCGCTACTACCTTGGCTGACAAAGTCTGAAATGGAGAAGCTTCGAAGCGACTCCCCCTTGTGCCGCCGACTCGTCTCTGCCTTCCTCGACTTACTCTCCTCCGGTCGGTTCCCTTCCTCCCTCTATCCCTCTCTCTCAATTGCTTTTTCTTTCTCTATTATTAGGGTTTTCACAATGGTGCATGATCGTATTCTAGTCTTTGGTATGACAGCTTTCTTGTATGAAAGATTGGAGCTATTGTTGAAATAGTAATGGAAGAAATGGTTTGATTTCGTTAATGAGATGTTCATTTCGAATTAAGCCTGCTACCTAGTTTATGGAACTATCCTGTGGACTGGAGAACCTGAAAAGACCAAACTTGTGAATCCTCCAATTAAGCCTCCCTCCGTCCCATATTAATAGCTCCATTTGGAAAATCAGTAACTTAAATGGAGCCAAATGTAGCTAATTATGAATACGGGACAAACCTTTTTCCAAGTGGGAGCTATTTACTTGGGAAGGAGGTTACAATCACGAAGTTGAGGCGTATAGTAATTCTAAGGAGGGATCACAAATAATAAATACGAAAAAAATATTCTTGAGAGCCTTGTGCTAGAGAATTTACATGGAACTCAAGCATTAGAAAAGCTTTCTTCTGTCATATCACAATGCTGAACCATTCTATAGTTTAGTATTGATTAATCTGCCCCCTTTCATTAAAATAAGTTGCTTAAGAAAAAAAGAATTTTCTTAGTCCATTTAGGAAAGAAAGGCCTTTTCTGCTATTTTGGATCCAAATTCCAGCTTTGCAACTTTATTCAGAGAAAACCAAAAATGAAATATCCCATGTGTTACCATAATCTTCCTTAGTAATAACCCTTTGGCTGCTGTCAAAGTTTAGATTTATTGTCCCTCCTGGATGGTGTTTCCCTTGTATTGTTTTAGGAAGGCTAATTGACAATGGCACCTGCCAACCTTGTATTATTTTTTAAACTATAACTGAATGGAACACTGAAGGTAGCAGCTTTTGACGCTCAGATCCTTCCAAGCTTGTATACATTCTATATTCGGTCATATCTTGGAAATCATTCTTCTTCAATTTGGTCTTTATGTACGCTCACAAAGGGTTTCACCAACAATTCCTAGCTTAATCCTGTTTTTACTCTCTAGGACAGTTGAACCTGCTCCAGATGTTGATCATGAAGGTCTAGAGGTTGCTGGGAATTTCCATAGGGACCCAAACTCAACAAACTAATGTGTCACTTATAATTACATTACAGTGTCTCTGGAATTCCACTTGTTTCTTTAAAGGTATAATTTTGTCATCGTGCTTAAACCCTTTTTGTAAATTGCGTTAGTTCATAACATGAATATATGTCATATCTTTCCGATGGCAAGAACTGGAGTTAATGTGAGCAAACATGCACCCATATTGGAAAAGGAGAAAAATCTTTTTGTCAGCTCATATCAGTATTATCCATTTTTTCCCTGAGCGCCATCTAGCAAGGTGAGGGCATGTAAGCCAACATCTGCCTTAAGCAGAAATATTTTCTGCTGATAAGAGTGCTATTATGATTTTAAATGATAACAATTTCTGTTTTTTTTGCCATGATAAACAGGGCTTTATTCATAAAGAATCCTATTAGTTTCCTCTCGATGCAAAACTAGCTTCTTTGTACAGTGGCGACTTTTTTTTACCGTCTTGTATGCTTATATAAAATTATCAAACATATTTTCTTAGCCAAGTGTACAACGAACTGGTCGTCACCAATTGCCACTTGCACTGGTGTGTTCATATGGGAATATGGAACACACTCTCCCACTTTTGAATTCTGCAGGTTTCCACTTGATACTTGGGTAATGTTGAAGGACTCAGGAATCTCCTGGAAATTGGAGACCAAAAGGGGCACTACTTCCTTTACCAGTTTGGCCTTTCTCTGTTGGGAATATCAATGGATGCCATATGATCCGTACTGCCAGCATCTCGCGTTGGTGCCATTCTGGTAAAGCTCAGGCAGAGGGAAGGGGTTTTACATCCAAGCCTAAGAGGGTCGTATTTATCCCAACTTACCCCAGGGTGCCCTAAGAGGCAGGCTGTCCTGCCCTCCTAGTCAGGTCTGAAGGTCATGTACACGCCCTGCGTCAAGAGGCCGGTTGTCCTGCCCCCTTTTAGTTGGGTCTAAAGGTGGGGACACCCCCATAAAACGCGAAAAACAGTTATACTGCCCACAGCATTTTTATTTTCAAAAGTGCTGTTTATTTCTCAAAACAGTGCTTAAAATGCCGAGTGTTAAAACAATCCCAAGTATAACCCCATAATGTCAACAAATAAACAAAATAATAAAGTAATAGAAGTGGAACCTGAATGTGCTATTTTCCAAGTGATCCGGTTTTCGAAGAGGGTCGGATTCCATCTTCAAGTAGGGAGCAACCGTCGTCCGAGGAGGCCAGAGGTCTGTATTGCACCAGGCCCTATTTAGACCCTCATTGGGCTCACCAACTATCTCCTCTCGCCCATCACCTAATGTCCACATTCCACACATATAATTGGTTCATGTACATGAACAATTATTTTTTTTTTGATATAAAGTACATGAACAATTATTTAGCCCATACTCGTCAACAGAATCCCATTATCTACTAGGAGTATTTCACCAACGTAGCTCAACATCATATGCAAATGATATTGAGAATTTTATCAAATAATATATATTAAAATAAATAATAACTAATTAGAAAAAAGGAAAACTTAATTCCTTATCCGGTTACTTGACATGCCACACATGGGCCAATGGGGTCTATTTTATTTACACTTTGACCCGGCGTCACTTGAAGAGATGCATTTCTCTAGTAATAAGAAAACATCTCTTCCGTTGACGTTTTATATTTTGTTACCTTTTCAACTAAGGCGTTACTGGAAGAGACACATTCCTCTAGTAATAATGAAATCATTATACTTTCTATTTTGTTACTTTTTCAACTAAGACGTCACTAGAAGAGATAAAAAACCCCATTCTTCTTGTAATAAGAAAAATATCTTTTCTAGTGACCCTTTCTATTTTGTTATCTTTTTAACTAAGGTATTACTATAAATGACATTTTTCCATGCTTTACCCTTTTTACAAAAGTTGTCATCCAGGGGGGCGCATTTGTTTTAATTTTGAAAGACGTCATCCAGAAAGACGCTTTTATTTTAAAACCCCCATTCCCCCTCTCGGTCTTGACTGAAAAACTTTTTTTGACCGACCGAGCAACCCGAGCCTTCTTCTGCCGCAAGGAGCCCATTTCCACTGCCTCCAGCCTGCTTCTACTTCCACACTCCCAGAAGGCGATCCTCCCCCAGAGTTCCTCTCGCAGTCCATCGACTTCCCTCCCACTCCCACTAACTTCTAGGCAGCAGAGTCGTTTTCGGTCATCCAAACGCTTATCGGACTACACTCAGGATCATAAACTCACCATTTCCACCTTCACCGAAGTTGGCGTGGTAAATTCTTACTTACAAACCCTCATTTTCATTTGATTTCTTGTTTCAAAAAATGAATTTGTGTTGTGGAAGGGCGATCATGTGCTTTGATTTGTCTACTTTTGGGAATGAATGATTTGGAGAGAATAAAGTGGTTGAAAATATCAAATTTTAAATGATTCTACCTTTATCCCATATTGATTTGTCTTGATTGAAAATTCGGAGTGGACTAATTGATATATACAAAATATATACATTTGTACATGCGTTTTTACTTATATGTTAGTTGTAATTTTAGTTAAAATAAGGATAAATATTGGTTATCAGTGTTATATTTATAATTAGGAGTTTGATAAATAATTGTGTTTAATTGCTTTTTTGGATGCATTAATTTATTAAATGATATTATATTTTATTATGCATCTAAATTGAATTTAATTTTATTTATGTAGGTTTCATGAGCTCGAGTTGCGGATAATAGAGTTTTTGCATGTCAAATTGATTTTTATACGAAGAGATCAATACATAGCATATCTGACGGTTACGAAGGCCTATAGCGGGTTTTAAAAGCTTCAAAATGCATTAATGCAGGGGAGCTTTTTGATAAGAAAGGGAGAAGAACAGGACGAGAAAAGAGAAGTTTTTTTTTATTATTTTACTACAATAACAAAATTACAGTCGATTAGGAAGAGACGATGAACAGTAACTGTGAACAATGATTGCTACCGTAGTGCTATAGTACAAGTGAACAGTGCTACTATGCGGTGAATAGTAAAAATGTCGTCAATGGCTGGCTAAACTCCATTCGAGGCATATATGAAGCCCTAGTTTGATTGCTCTCCTTATATTATTTTTATTTTAGTTTGATATATACAACTTTATTCCGTATGAATTAATGTTAGTTTTGTCGATTTTTACTTTATGCGCTTGAGAGAGGGTAGAGTAGAATTTTGTATCAAATTAAACTGAGGAATGCCCGTGTCTGAGAGGACGAGTGAACTCCTATGTGCTTTTAAATAAAGTTCTAATTTTTATATAGTTCTATACTCAAGAGAAATAGTATTTAATTATCATTATTTTAATTGTTTAAGTGCGTACGTCCGAGAGGAGTTTGCATGATTATTTTGAGTGTGTGTTCGAGAGGAACACTTTATTTACATCAACTAAAAGATCATTAAAGTGAGAGGAGATAGTATTAAAATAATTAGTGATGGGTTCGGTGCTTTGGAATTTTTATATAAAAGTTTATCGTTAATTTTTTTAAGTTTTAATTAGTTGTCGAAAGTTTCTTTCCATCGAATTAGTTAAGTGGAGTCTAGAATTAGGTTGAATTAATTCCAAGTCTTTGTGGGATTGACCTCGAAGCCGTTATTCTATATTAGATTTGTGCACTTGTGAGTAATAAATTAAAATTCATATCACTAATTTTACTTTATGTTGGATTTTCCAATCCAGACAAATGTGGGATAAATGGAGTATTTATTAGTACCTTTGAATTTTAAGCAAGACATGTTTTTCCTCAATGTTGTGATGAAATACTATCTGCATTAGAAGATTACTTTTATTTAGTTTACTTTCTCCATTTCTACCTTCATTGAGTAATAGTTTTGTGTGATCACGGTAAAAAATTCATAGTAATGCATTGTTAGTGTTTATTAGAGGTTTTGTGAGTAGAGATAGCGGAAAAAATGGTTTCGATTGTGCTAAGACATAGTGGGAGAATTGTAATCGATAGAGGTGAATACGAAAGTGGTGAACTCGTAAGATTGTTTATTGGTAAGCCAAACACTTATGAGGAATTAGAGATGCAAGTGGCAAAAAAAATGGGATGGGAACAAAGAATTTAGAAAATTTGTATCAAATATAAGATGCGTATTTTTGGAACAACGATCACCATACTACCCATTGATGATAATAATTCAACGCAGCAAATGTTATATCTTGGGTCTCATGTATATACATTTGAGCTATTTTTAGAAAAAAAAAAGATCTAGATGCCTACTTTGCAAGTGATGGTGAAGGCGTGAGTAGGAGTTCTCGAAGAAATATGTCAAATGGAAAGTTGAAGGCAATGCTTATGGTCGATAATGAAGAAGATGGTTTGTCCATCACACATGCGTCCAATGAACCCCAACTTTTACCTAGTTGGGGGTAAATTTATTATGAAAATGTAGTTTAACCATTCAATTTTTGTTTTGTTCGATGGCTACTTATTGATGTTGTTAGTTCTCTTTGGAATAAATTAGGCACACATCTCACGCTCATGAAGCTATGAAACTTTGCATGACACAAGGTGGAGAATGGTTTGGTATACAAACCTCATTTCATAACCCATATCCCTACACTTGTTCAAACAGTTGGGAAGATGGTGAAATGAATGATGAGGAAGACGATGAGATCAATGGTGAAGATATGTATAATACGGTGGCTAATGATGTTGAAGGCATATAAGGAGAGGAGAGTGTGCAAGTGATGGTTGATAATGAGGGAGATGATATGGTGGACAACGCAGGTGTCACGAATAACTTGGATGACTTTGAGGAGGAGTTGCCATATGAGGAAGAGCCGCCATGTGCGTGAATCACAAATGAAGAAATAGATGAGTCAATTAATTGGGGTTTGTATGAGGAGGCACGTTCTGATGAAGGAATATCTGTGAGGTTTTCCCCAATAAAGATGAATTTGTTCATGCACTAAGTTTATTTTCAATTACACACGATGTTCACTACAAAGTGTTATGTACAAGTTCGACACAGTACATAGCAAGGTGCCAATACTCCAACTGCCCATGGTACATACATTAATGAGGAAGGGGATTAATGATTTTAAAGTGAAGACGTACGGTGGCGAACACACTTGTAGAAATGTTCAACTGGACACTAGTCATAGAAATGTACTGCAGTATTTGTTTGTCGGCACATAAATTACCCTCCATTAGAGAAGACGTAGATATCCCACCACTCGTTATTCGAGAGAGGATTGAAGAGACTTTTCATGTGATTATTTCATAGAAAAAATCATAAATAACCATCAAAGAGTGTATGGTGATTGAGTTAAGTCTTATCGATTGTTACCAATGTACTTTGAGGCAATAGTTAATATGCCAATTTGGGAACCATTTGTAAGTTAGTGACTAACCAAATGAACGATGTCAGGTGTCGACAGTTTGACAAGGCATTTTGGGCATTTGGGCTATGTATTGAGGGTTTTAAACATTGTCTCCCAGTCAGAAGTGTTGATGCTACTTTACTATCTGACAAGTATATTGGAGCCCTCATGGCGACTACAACTAATGACATAAAGGGTTGCAAAAATCTGTGCCGGAGGTGTTTCTACCTCCAAATTTTTGTCACTAATATTATATGCGATACATAAAGCCAAAATTTCATAAACAATTTAAAAATGATGTATTGACAACATTGATAAGGGGAAGCTGCAACAACGCTTACTATAGACGAGTTTAATGGCAAGATGAAATTAATCGGTGCAAAAAATTCAGAAGCAAAAAAGCTACTCAGTGAGGAAGGTGAATTATTCCTTCAACTATGGTCTCTTGCTCATGAAGGTTTTATAAGATTTGGAATGATGACAAAAAATTTGGCTAAATAACGTGTTGAAGGGGGCTCAATCATTACTCGTGCAAGCCTTAGTGTCAACTACATTCTATCAGACCATCAAATTCTTTGTGAAGCAACATTTGGCCATGACAACCCTATATGCCCATAACATTGAGTTGAAGATTAAACAACAGACATGCCTTATTAGCAGTAGTTGGGCTCACAAATCAATTCCCATGTGTATGAAGTGAAAACATTGACTGATAGAAAATATTTGATGGATGCCTGCCATGAGACATGTTCTTGCAATTACCCTCAGGTGTACAAACATCCATGCCATCATTTAATTATTCTCCAAGCGAGGCAATAATGGCCCATAAGTGATTTAGTTGAATATTAGTATACTTCTGATGCATATAGAAATGTATATGCCTAGGAACTTTTTCCTCCTCCTGATAAAAAAATTTGGGAGATAGTCACCGATATTTTTGGTGAAGCACCCAACAGGAATACGAAAACTCGGTTATCCAAGTACTAGGAGAATACTGAATGCGATGGACAATGCGACCATGGCAAAAAATGGTCGATCACAATACCATTGTCGGAATTGTAACGAAGTTGGACATAACAGACTAATTTGCCAAAACCCACATTCTGTTGATTGGTACTTCGATACATTGATCTTTTGTTACAAATTAACTTATTCTTTACTTCGCTTGAACATGTTATTAACTGTTGGTTTCTTTATAGATTCTATAGATCCAGGACCTATTAATCCATCCGTCCTCATATAGCAGAGCTCGCATAGATATGATGGCATATGAATCAGAGAGGTATGTGCACATCCCTTAACTTTTTAAATTTAAATATTGCATACATTTAACTAATTATATACTACTGTTAATGTGTATTAGGATCTTGGTGCATTGAATGCACCGAGCATTGGGGTGAGCTTGTCGTTGCTTTAGTCCAAGACCGCAGGATTCCAAGACTAGAGGAAAGTGTCTCTGCCATTGACACATTTCTGGTCAGATTGAAAAAAAACTAGACTAGCTTAATGCTAGATAACCGGATCGAAAATTAAGTTTGCCTATTTTCAGATCAATTATTATTTATTTTAATATATATTATTTGGTAAAATCCCCAATGATATTTATCTCCCAACTATCACATATTAAGTAGAATTGGCTTAATATATTATTACAAAATAAATTTTAAAAATTAGCAACATGGTATGTAGCTTCAATGGTTACACTATATCTCATCTATTTATATATGCTATGCTTCCCTACAACTCGACTAGACGGGTACGACAACCAGCCTCCCAGTAAGTCATGCTACAATATCTCCATTGTTGGGCAACGAAGTGGGAGTTTGAATTTAAAACATTGGTTTCATGAGATTACTAGTATAATTTTGGATACTTAGGTTTGAATCAGAAACATTGGATTAATATTGGTTTTCAAAATGCAGTAAAAAAATTATATACTTTAATTAAGTAAAATTTTAGTAAGTCTCCTAATGCGAAATGGGGATGTAGCTCACATGGTAGAGCGCTCGCTTTGCATGCGAGAGGTACGGGGTTCGATACCCCGCATCTCCACTTTTTTTAATAAATATCGAAGCCATTTTCCTCTTTTGTTAATAGTATTAAATGAGCCGTCCTCTTCAGACAACTTGATCAAACCTTCCATCAGCCTATTAATGCCTCTTATATTTTTTTCCGAATGGAAAGGCATTTCAGCAATGAGACATTTATTGAGCTCTTGACTACCTTTACTACTATGTTACTAATTTTGTGTAGCCGCCTTGCTATTCGCAACGAATTCCAAACAGCATTTCAAAAATATTCAAATCTTATTTCCCTCATTTGGCATGAGATCGATAGAGGTGAAGAGGTAGAGGAGAAATCAGTTCATGTGTATTTCAAATCCTAATGTTTTAATGTGTGTGTTTCAAAACAGGGGAGGGGACAAACTACAGATTAGTTTTTGTCTGTACTCACTTCAGTAGCATCAATAAGGACAGACACGCACTTATATCTTGTTTTATCGGAATAAGTGTAGTTCTAACTCCCCATAAAATGAGTCCAAAACTTTGGACCTAGAAAACAACAAGCCATTGTTCTAAGGGGAGTGCTCCATTGATTCATTTTGGCTTACGCCCTTGGATGAATCTGAACTCTTCTTCTAATATTAATTCATTGATTTCTAAAGCAGGTCCTCTCATGGCAGGTTTGTCTTAATTGAGCAAAGAAGAAGGTGATCAGAAGATTCATTTTTGGCCCCAGCTAAACGTCTCATCTGCAAGCGTGTGGTAACACTGCTACTTCAGAGTTCGTCTCATCCTTCAGACGATGTCTTAGACTTTCCTTTAAAGAAAATTGTTTATCGAGTGCATATTGTCTACTCAAAAATTCCCACATGCCCAATCTATAAACATACTCTGTGTACCTGATTTGCCCAATGTCTTTCCTTTGGGGGGGTTTCCTTTGAGTCTAATAAATTTAACTCATTTTTTAATTCAGACGGGCTTCGATGGAGGGAGTAATGCTATACTAACCCTTGACACCTCACATTCGCTTGTATATGCATCAAGCGCCGGGCATAAGCCTCGAGGCCCAATGACGCCAATAGTGCAGTGCCCATAATACAAAGGATTAGCGAGATTTCAATTCCCGCACACCCTACATGAGCCACTAGATCTCAATCCAATGGTGCACTGTGATGCATAATTCATCAGCTCATAGAATTTTTTAGCTTAATGTAACAGGAAGAGTGACGTCCATCCAACGGTCCCAAAATTCATGGCAAGGCTCATATCTCCATGAATGTAGTAGCCCAATTAAAGTGGCAATTATACTCCAATAATACGCCAATTATGCCTCGATGATATGATTAAGATTTCCCAGACGAGTGCCATAGAATGTCCAAAAAGTTGCAAAAAAAAAAAAAGCCACACACCACACACTCTGCAATCTTACAAAAAGAGAAGCAAAACACCTCCCTTGTCACTTCAGCAATCTTCCCTTCCCTTCTCTTCCTTTTTGGCACACTGCTCCTCCAATGGCAGAGACCAAAGCCAAGAAGAGCCACCACCACCACCACCTCCAGAGGCAGAGGTCCAGCAGAGCCAAACACAAGCACAAGTTGGATACCCAGCCGGCGCCGCCGCCTTCCTGGGCAGTGGTCAGGCGGTTCGGCTGCTCCGGCTCCCTCTGCAGCCTCAGGGACACCTCCAGGGTCATGCACAGGCCGGAGGCTTCCTCCCCTGAGGCTCACAGGAAATGGGTACCTGTTTCTGGGTGTAATGACTCTAAAAGAAGCATGAAGGTGCCTCTGAACGAGTCCAAGTCTGACAGGCGTGTTTCTGCTGCTGGTGGAGGTGCTGCTACTACTGGTGCAGCAGCTTCTGGGGGTGGTGGGTTGGTGAAAGGAAGGAATTTGAGGAGGTTTTCTGGGTGTTATGAATGCAGGATGGTGGTTGATCCGATCCATGGCGCGGCAAAGAGTCATGCTTTGAGGAATAGCATCTTTCCATGCCCCCATTGTGGGCAGATTTTTGCTAAGTCTGATGGTTTGGAGCATCATCAGACTCTTAGACATGCTGGTATGCTGTTAATGTTCTTCCATTTTCTTTTTTTCTTCAATGTGGGTTTTTAGTTTTTCTTTAGATGGAGTTCTGCATTTTGAGATTTTACCTCTTTTATCTTCTCTCTATTGTGTCCCTGAAAAATGCCAATTTGGAGATGTTTGATTGTTGGATGGTTAATGATTTTTCTTTTTCTCTTTTTTATATATGATTGCTTCCAGCTTTTAGTTGTGGATGATTTTGTCCTGAGAATGGGCTAAAAAGTTAATGATATACAAACTTCAGTGTTCATGAATGTGTTTTTTCCTTCAGTTTTAATACCAAAATGAAGCAGGAAATATACTGGACATAATGGATAATGGTGAACGAACTGATTTATGATTTATAAGTACATGTACATTTGTCGAAGTCAACGAAAACATAAAATGCAGTGCTGGATTTGGTCTTCTAATATTGCATGTTCCTTCTATCATTTATAACTTCAAGTTAAGATGTAGATCGTAGTCTAAACTTTGTTGCGTTTTTTCCAGCATTATGTAAGGCATAACACTCAGATCTGATATCTCTTTCATCTTATTTATTTTTGCCTCCCAACCCATTTGTGAATGTCTCAGTATTTCTTGCAGTCTATTCTCTAATGATTTCTTTTCATCTGCAACATGCAGTATCTGAACTGGGTCCAGAGGACACTAGCCGACACATTGTAGAGATTATATTCCAATCAAGTTGGCTGAAGAAACAAGTTCCTGTCTGTAAGATAGACAGGATACTCAAGGTCCATAATTCTCAGAAGACGATTACCAAATTCGAAGATTATCGCGATTCGATTAAAGCAAAAGCTAACAGTCTTCTTAAGAAACACCCTAGATGTATTGCAGATGGTAATGAGCTTCTGAGGTTTCACTGCACCAGCTTTGTTTGTTCAATTGGGATAAACGGCTCCACTAACTTATGCAGTTCAATGCCAAATTGCAATGTCTGCAACATAATTAAAAACGGGTTCAAGGTAGAAGGGATTAAAGGAATATGTACAACTGCAACAAGCGGCAAGGCTCATGACAATACGTGGATTGCATCGGAGGAAGAGAAGAGGGCAATGCTGGTTTGCCGTGTCATAGCCGGCAAGGTGAAGAAGGGTCTAGATTCAGCAGAGGAGTTTGATTCAGTTGCTAGAACAGATGGTATTTACTCGAATCTGGATGAGCTTTATGTGTTCAATCCCAGAGCAATATTGCCTTGTTTTGTTGTAATCTACAGTGGTTTCTAGTCTGATCTCTAAACGAACTTGGTGCTTTTAACTGCTTCTTTGTTTATCAGTTTCTTGTAAACAAGTATTGTTTATGATGATGCTTTTGCCCAAAAAAAAAAGTTTGTGCTGATGCAATTTGATATGCTCTTGTTGCATAGCTAATTTTCTTCATATATATGTTTAGTTCTCAGATCCAGAACTAGTACTTCAACTCTTTCTGTTGCTAATGTCTTCAACCTAATTCAATATTATATCATTCATTGGTCTTCTTCGTTCATTTAATTTTGTTTCTTATGTGACCAAGCATGTGACTTGTACTTGTGATAAATCTTTAATTTGATGAATATGAGTTTCCCTCTTGAGATCATATTGCTTCCTTGTGTCAACGTCTTACATATTTGAGGCGTAAAGAAGTATCTTCAGGAAGAAGCTCAGAGCTTGCTATCATATTGGCATGTGGGCAAACAGATCACTGTGGGGCTAGGGAGGCGAAAGTGGACACTGCAGAAAACATGACAGTAAAGTTTATAAAAGGCATATAAGCAACAGGGGAAGGGAAAGGATCGGAATAAAAAAGAACCAGCTTCTCATGGTCCCCTAGCTCTCAAGGAGGAGCAGCTCATGTGGTGATGGTGCCACTTTTATTAGGGATATGAGAGATAGGCCTGTGAAATTATCAATGGCCTGTCCTGGTGTGGACCTGTCTGATTGATTGGGATGGAGGGGGGCTGGCCAATTTAAAATTGAAGTCTCATTTTCATGGCTATCTCCACTATGAGCGGATCATGTTTGACCAACGATCAAGGAAATGGTGAATAGCTCTTCTGTCGGTCGGCATATATGACTCGGCACATGATATGCGTTTGCTGCTTTACATGTCTGTCAAATTGAGTATATGTTTTCTTTCAATAATAACAATCTGACCAATTTTTTTAAGAACCATAAGAAACATGTAGTCATATATACTCTGATAAGACTTCAAATTTTATATTTAAACTAGAGCCAAAAAAGAAATTTTAGATTTCAACACAAAATTGTCTCGTAAAGAAATTATCGGAGTAGCAAGGCCCATAAGAAGATATCCTAAAATAAGTATGTGAGAAGATCCGTTTGGGATGTCTTCATTCCCAAATTGCAAAACCTGAACAATTTGTAGAATGGTTTTACAAGATGATATCCTTAAGTAGTTTAGTCATGGTAAGTATACGATAACAATGATTGGAAGCATAGAACAAGTAAAGAAGACTTTTATGGTAAACAACATGTTACAACATGGAATATAAATTACAACGCCTAGAAGAAAACATAAACAAGAAGCAATATTCAAATTATAATCTGAATCAAGTTGCTGATATCATTGATCAGAGCTCAATCTTTGATGATCATGAATCACTTGATGCAATATCCTCACCTTTATACCATCATACACCCTATGTCCTGTCCTAAATTAGATGTTATTTTTATTCAACAAGGGTGATCAAGTCCTTAGGACCCAACTTCAGGGGCAGGGCAACCAGCCTCTTAGAGCACCATATCCTGCCGTAAGTCCCCTTGGGCATATGTAGTCCACCTATTGTATGCATCGGATGGGTGGCCATTTAAGTTGTGCTCAGGATCCCAAAGCAATTGAAATGAAATGAAGTCTAGATAAAAAAAATTTTGGCCTTGCAATGTAGCATTGCTATGTACAGTTTTTGGATAAATCCATATGGCTCCATTTTTATCGAAGTTTTATTTTTAAGTTTCTTGTAGAAAATTTTAACTGTTTTTTGTTTACATACAACACACATAATGTAAAGAAAGCTAGATAATACAAGAGTCTCTAGATGGTATATGGCTCCATTTCTCTCAAAGTTATGTTTACTTGGTTTTCTTGACTTTTTTGTTCACATGCAACACAAATACAGTACAAAAACCTAGATGGTCCGCGACAGGCCTTGAAGTCGGGCGGTCGGACACGGTCAAGCACTTGACCGTGACCGTGACCAATTATCCTGACTGCAAAGGGTTCTAACTGCGTTCGTGCCAGTTTGTTTGGTGGACATGGACACAGTTTGACCATTTTTTTTTTTGCTTGTTGGATTGAAAAGTAAAATTTTGTCCTCTTTTTGAGGTAATAAGTTTTTTATGCTTGTGTATTCTATTAGAATTTTCAGCTATTATAATTTTTACTAGACGCATGATAAATGACCTGATTTTTAACTAGGATGGGATGTATAATAACTAATAACCATAGTCAAGGCGGCCAGAATAGTGGTTCCATGGCCTTCTGCTTTTTGGCCCACCATATGTTGTCTATTTTCTATTTTTTTTCTTTTTATTTTGCCTATTCACTGGGTTGTGTCTATGTAAGAGAGTTATAGATAAAATAATTGAAAACCAAGAGAAAACATAACATAGATTGACTATTGTAGGCAGTTTGATTCTCACAAGCAAATTTAAATCACCTACTTGCCCCTTCAACTAATACGTGTTGTTGAATTGACCTCCATAATGTAGGAGTTAGGGGTACATTACCTTTTTTCAACTATAAAGACAAGAAAGTGGGAACATGGGTCTACAATATTACCCAATAAGAAATGTATATAAAGATAAGATAATGTTGGGTGGATTGTGTAGCAAGGGGAATGGTGGCGGACGGAAGCGAGTGACCAGGTTGTGCGGACGGTGAGCATGGTGGTAGCAGGGAGCGTTGATGGGAGGAGGAGGGGGAGGCCACTGGCGGGCGACAAGGGAGAGGGGGGGGGGGGGTGGGCGTTGGAGGAGGAGGAAAAGAATAAGAGGGTGGGGTGGAGGAGGTCAGTAGATGGGAAGAGGAAGGAGGGAAAAGAGGGATTTAGGGCTTTGTTGCGGTTAAACGGTCAAATGGCCGACCCACCTTGTCCGACCACCTAACACCTTTGAGAGACAGTCATTTTGATCATGGTCAGCTCGGACACAGTCCAATTCCACCCCCAGTCCGAGATGTTAACGAGATGGTTCTTTGGATGATTATTGATAGGGGCCGTTTGGGGCGTGATTAAAAGTAAAACATCCACCCTCCCCAGTGTGGATGTTTTGTTTACACTGTAGCATCCAACTTTTTTCCATATTCAGTTGAAACACCTCAGGACGTGTTTCAGCTGGATGTTAGAAAAAACATGAATACTACAGTGGACATCCAAAATCCACACTGGATGTTTTAGCTTTATCACGCCCCAAACGGCGAGTAACACAGTTGGTTGTCCCTCGTCCATGCTGTCTTCCATGGCAGGAGCGCTAGTACAATTTAATGAATAATGGATTAGTTATAAGAATGCACACGCAGGGTCTAAGAGCTGATGTTGAGCAATGTTAAATTTTAGTGAACGCAGGGAAAAGCTATATGTTTTGTCCATTTTCTATTACTACATTTTTTGTCCTTATTTAAAGATATGCGAGCGGCATTTTTCGTTTATTTTTGTGCAATTACACGACCCTTCTGCCTGAATTTCCCTCTCAACCCTCTTTCACGGGCATGGTCCATTACCCTATTTTATTCCTCCAGCCTATCATAGGCACATTAAGAGGCACCATTGAGCTGCGGGTAGAACCGTAGAAGAGAGTTGACTGATGAAATATAAAGCAGAAAGCTACAACGAGCTCTCAACCTAGGAAGAGAAACGGGACATACAAACAGCATTACACGACCCTGTTGCCAGATTAGGCCTTGCTACACAAAGATCGGGTTGTCATAGTTTTTGGACAATTAGGACATGCTATTCATAGTGTTCAGAAACTGTGCAACATATGTACATACTAGTAGTTATCCATGAGCTAACTTAAACAATTACTATATGCCTATCATTGACGAAAGCATCATATATGATTTTAAGTCTAGTACCTCTTCAAATGAAGATGAAGATATGTACTTGCCACCAGCTCCAGAAAATTCGTTTGTCATTTTTGTTACCAATTGACTGGGAAGATCTTAATGCTTTGAAATTGGTTAAGACCAAATCAGCTGAAAATTAACATTTGGGAGGCACAAACCCATTCACTCTGGCGAACCTGAAATCTGAGAACCATACTGCCAAATAAAGTTTGCATTTTCTTTTTTGATAAAAGAAAAGACTATGTCCACCCTTCAGATCAATTATTATGGTATACATGAAAGAAGATTGAGGGAGATAACACATCATATAGTACGTACTTTCTCTTCTTCAACAATAGCAAGACTGCTATCATGTAGTAGTAAACTAGGAGATGTCATAGTAACCGCGTCAAGTACGCAGAAGCACTTCCTATGGCCTTCCTGGCCAAAATCCACATGTTTCATGAGCCAGGGCAGCCGGTGGGGAAGGTGGCGTTTGGGCCATGGAGCATAAGTTCATAGAGAAGGATCATGGCAAGACGGCTCTGCATGCCTTGTTCTGACTCTTAAGTATGCAATATCTTCTGAAGGTTTTAAACCTATAAGACTTGGTTTCCAGTAGCCTAGTTTCATCTCAATTATGTTCGAAGCAGTGATAAAACTCTTTGATCCGTCACTGTGAAATATTCTGTTACCATAATTCTGTTGGTGAACTATAAGAGAATATCACTCTGCTAAGTTTATTCAGAATTTTTTTCCAAAAACAAAAGTTCATTCAGAATTGCATGCTGTTACTACCCATCAATCATTCTGAACCATGTGCAATTTCATTCTGTTAATGCACTATATGAGAATAGTTCTCTGTTAAGTTCATTCAGAAATTCATGCCGATATTTTTTTTTTGGGTAAAAATTCATGTTGATACTTTGCATCAATATTAGTTTGAGCAATTCCTTCAAGTTCGTCAAGAGCCAACATCAGATGTAAGGTCCTTAATGGCCTAAGCGCTTGATGGTGCCAATAAAGAGGACAGCCTTAATGGTGGGCGGGAATTGAAGGAAAGTTAGCCCATAGAAATATTTCAACCCCCAACCCTGAGCGATGAATTCTATGGTAGAACCAAAAGAGATGAAGATCTTTGTGTTATTAGTTTCTCTACCTCTTTGATTCCTTTCTCTTCCTCTTTGCCCTGCATTCCAGCTCAGCACTATGATCTTCGACGCTTCTCCACTAAAATGCATGACTAGCCAAAGCGACAAATGCTACCTCTTCTATGGTGCAGCAACTGTCATCTATTCAAACACTAATAAACCAATCAGCATTGGAGAGGGAGGCATCAATCCTTCAACATGACAGAAATTGTAATTTGTATATTTCATTCCACACAGGACTATTACATACTCAAGTATTTATATAGCCGTCACATCCAAAAACCCTAAGGTGGAGAAGCTTCTAGGTCACAGAGGTGACGTAATGTTGCTGATGTATGCCTTATAATTAATTACAGACATTAGAGTAAGAGCATTATGTTTATCATCCGCCCTCAAGATGATGGTGGGGCTGAATTCATCAGCTTGTCTTTTAATTCAGAAAATCTGGAGCTGGTGAGCGACTTCTGAAGATATCAGCATTTTGATCAGCAAAGCACACATGGCGAATTTGAATTTTTCCTGCTAGAATGTGAATATAGTGGTAGTCCACTTGAAGGTGCTTAGTTTTGGTATGAAATACAGTATTTGATGGTCAGATATTGCAGAGCACCAGTAAGACTTCTATATAGAGTAACATCTGAAAATGGTGAAGAAGAAGAACCTGGAAGTTTTGTCTTAGCATGAGAGGGAGTTGTTGCTGGTTTACAATCAAGCATATTAACACATGTGAGTAGGTCATTTGCATATTTGTGCTGATGAAGAAAAATTCCTCAAGAATCACGATGAATTTCAATACCAAGAAAGTAGTGCACGTCGCCCATATCCTTGATAGTAAATGCATTAGAAAGAATGTGGAGAAGGTGTTGAATATATGAGGAGACACTACCTGTAATAAGGATATCATCCACATATACGAGAATGATGGTAAGCCAATTAGTATCTTTTTGGACAAAAACAGAAGCATCTGTAGTGCTCATCACAAAGCCATGGCTAAGTAGAAAGGCAAAGAATCGAACATACCAGGCTGTTTCAAGCCATAGAGGGCTTTATGCAACTTGCAGACATGTTCTGGGCGGGTGGAATCAATGAAGCCAGGGGGTTGCACCATATAAATGTCCTATGAAATAGACCCATGAAGAAAATCATTTGATACATCCAATTGCCGAATAGTCCAATTGTAGTGGAGAGCAATAGCAAGAACAACTCTTATGGAACCATGTTTTGCTACTGGACTGAAGGTTTCTTGAAAATCAATCCCTTCTTGTTGATGGAAACCTTTTGCCACTAAGCGCACTTTATGTCGTGAGATAGAACCATCAACATTCTTTTTAATCCGAAAGTAACATTGACATTGGGAGGTCGAGGTACAAGAGTCCACGTACCTTGATTTATTAAAGTTGAGTACTCAGATTCCATAACTGCTTGCCAGATAGGAGATTTGGACGCTTGAAGAAATGTGGAAGGTTCAATGTCAAGAGATGTAGAAGCAGCGAGAGAGAGTGGTATGCGTGGTTTGTAGATGCCAGTTTTAGATCGTGTAAGCATTGGGTGAATGTTCTGAGATGGAGGTGCTGATGATGTGGGCTGGATAGGAGAGGGTAAGGGTGGTGTAGGGAGAATGCCAGACCCAAAGGAGGTGGAAGATGTAGATGAAGATGTAGTGGGTGAGTTGATATTAGGTGAATGTTGTTGTGGCAGAGACTGTAAAAGTGTAAGTGGAGATAGGTAGTGAGGTGGAGCTAGAAGGGATGGACCATTGGGCTGGGGTGTTTGACCAGAACATGAGATTGGAGGTAAGGATGCAAAAGGAAATATGTGTTCAAGAAAAACTACGTTTATGGTAGTGAAAACACTATTAGAATCAAGTTCCAAGCATCGATATCCTTTAGAGTGAAGAGCATACCCAAGAAAAATGCATGGCAAGGACCGTGGTTCAAGCTTATGGTGAGTATATGGTCTGAGACATGGGAAACATTGACACCCAAAAACTTTTAGAAGTTTATAATCAGGTGGTTTTTGAAATAGTATTTGAAAGGGAGACTGATTACGGAGTGTAGAAGAAGGAGGCCGATTTATTAGGTAGACAGCTGTAGCAAAGGCATCAACCCAATATAAGATAGGCATGGAAGCTGTAAGAAGCAAGGAAATTGTAGTATTTATAATGTGCTGATGCTTCCTTTCAGCAGTTCCATTCTGCTGGGGAGGATAAGGGCAACTAATTTGATGAATGATTCCAATTTGCTGGAAGAAATTTTGAAAGAGCTGATTGCAATATTCACCCCCTCCATTAGAGTGCAAGATTTTAATCTTATGCTCAAGAAGGTTTTCATCTATTGTTTTGAAAGAAAGAAAAGTAGAAAACAAATCAGATTTGTTCATAAGGGGAAATAACCATGTATAGCGAGAGAAGTCATCAATAAAAATGACATAGTATTTAAATCCTAATCTTGAAACAAGAGGAGCATGTCTCCAAAGATCTAAATGAATTAGTTCTAATGGCTTAGAAGCCTTTGAATCAGATAAGGGAAAAGATAAACTATGTGCCTTGCTCATACAACAGGCATTACAAGGGGATCCTACTAAAGACTTTGAAGAAACATTTAAAAGAGTGGATCGCTGCCTCAAGATAGGACTGGAGGAGGGGTGTTCCAAGCGGAGATGCCAGACGGATGGAGTGGAGGCAGTGGTATGAAGTGTAGTTGTTGTAGATGGTGAGTTGACTGGAATTGGAAGAGGATATAAACTATTTTCACATGGTCCTGTGAGGAGCGTCCTCTTGATTTGCAGATCCTGAATAGCAAAACCAGTAGTAGAGAACGTGATGAGACAACTTGAGCTAGCTTGGAAACAGAGACTAAATTTTTGGAAATCGTAGGAGTATGTAAAACATTTAAAAGATTAAGTAAAGAGGAAGGCATATTGAGAACAGAGCAACCAGTATGAGAGATGGGTATTTTGTGGCCATTATCAACAGTGGCTGAAAGAGGGCCAGAGTATGGCTGATTCATAGTGAGGGAGGCCATGTCGGAGGTATGTGGTTGGATGCTCCAGAGTCAACATACCAACAGGAATCAGTGGACGTGCCTGGTGTGGCAAGGAGAGCCTGTGTGTTGTTGGAAGGAGATTTGTAGCTGGGGTTGAAGCGATGAAAACAGTCCAGAGCTTCATGATTTCTGCGCATGCATATCTGACATCCTGAGGGAGTGCTATTTTAGATGGAAGGTGCATAGGAGGATCGACAACAATTTTTGTTGCGACCACGATTACCATGACCAGGAAACTATTGTATGAAGGCAGAGTTGTTGCGGCTACGATTGTTGGATGAATATTCACCATTATAGTTGTTGGTGTGCAGAGCCTGGGTGACATGCTAAGAAGTATTGGAGGAGGAGCCCTTGTTCCGATTGTTGGAGGTAGAGTACAGGGCAGAGCTATCAACCTGAGCCGAGGAGGGCAGAGCATGGCTGCTATCTAGTGCAAGATTAGCTTCTTCTGCAAGAAGTAAGCTCCAAATCTCATCAATAGAAAGAGGTTGGGACCGTACGCGAAGAGCAGATCAGATGGGAGCATAGAAGGTGGGAAGGCCATTGAGAGTGTGATGAATAATTTCTTCATCATCCATACTTGCAAAGAGGAGAGCCTGTCAGCAAGAGCCTTGATTTTGTCAAGATAAACAAGCATTGAGTCATTGCCAAGCTTGGTTTGTTGAAGCTGATTGCGAAGTTGAGAAATATGGGAGCGAGAGGCGGAAGCAAAGCGATGCTCAAGAGCGGACCAAATCTCAAGGAACGCAGGAAGACCAACAATAGCAGGAAGGACGGTTGTAGAGACAATAGCAGAGAGACATGTAGCAAGGTGTCTATCGGTAGCAACCCACTCGTGAAATTTGGGATTGATTATGGGAGTCCCATCGAGAGAAGGAATAAATTCAGGTGGACAAGGAAAGGACCCATCAATGTAAGCAGAAAAGCGATGTGCAAAAATGACAGAAAGGATCAGTGATCGCCAGAGCAAATAGTTAGTAGCTTCAGGGCGAAGGGGAACAAGAGAAGGAAGATTCTGAATAAGAAAGTGAACATCAAGAGAAATAGCTTCTGGAGCTGCCATGGAAAAGGAGTTTTTTTTGGAAAAGAGGAGAGAGACCAGGAAGAAGGACGTAGGTCAAACTGGCTCAAATGAGGCCATGATAGAAATTGTAATTCGTATATTTCATTCCACACAGGACTATTACAAACTAAAGTATTTATATAGCTATCATATCTAAAAACTCTAAGGTTTAATTACAGACATTAGAGTAAGAGCATTATGTTTATCACAACATACAACTGAAAGAAATGCCTACTTTCTAACTAGTTCCAGAAATAAGATCCTTCCTCATCAACGAATATGAATGTCCACCAGCTCCTCAATTATCATCATCATATGCCTCTATCTGGGTCGGCGGCATGGATTATATGCCACGTTTGACTCTTACAGAATCAAAATATACAAAATCCATACAATGAAACATAGTGACAAGTTTTTACATTGGACGCCCTTCCTAACGCAACCCTCTGAAGAGGGAACAATGATAAGAAGATTCAATGTCATCATAATCATCACACCTTTCCAATTATGTGGATTGGCTTCATGACATGATGGTTGCACATGAAATATTAATATAGCCATCTTCCATCGCCATCACAAAGCTGGCAACAATGAAAATTAGTCCATTTTTACCTGGGAACATGACATCACCGGCTCCTCAATTAAAACCACAAAAATGGAGTGGAAAAAGGAAAAAACTTGCACACTCGTCAAGAAAAGAGATGAAGGAAAAAAAATCTTTGTCAATTAGAAGGATGATTTGAAACCTGCAAAAGAATAAGGGTGTTTGCTATGTCAGCTCTCAGTCAGATGGACACAAGCTACTGGAGAAATTATTAGGTACGCGGCGCATAGGGAAACAGTGTGCTCATCAGCAATGGGTGATAGATACGATTTCCAATTTGTAGGTCCCTTGTGGCAATCATGACAAGCAGGGGAGTCGTGTCCATCACCCATTGGTGATGAGCACGACTGTTCCCCTACGCGCCGCTTACCTAATAATTTCTCCGCAAGCTACACATACATTCAGGGGATGGATAGACATAGATAGGTTGTCCGTACTTTCTGAAGGAAACTCCCTTTGTATCACTTTCTAAAAGCATTGGTTCCATTTGATTCCTAGGATGAGCCTTAAAAAAATATTTCACAAGTGGAGAGAGAGAGAGAGACAAAGAGAGCAGAAGAGGACCTGATACTGGTATTATGCAGGATCTGTACTAGTTTACATTTATCAGGTCTAATGGTCTTTGTATGTCCATTGTAGAGATAGCGCCTATGACCCATTAGAAAATTTGGAAAATTGCCACCTTGAGTTGTTACGAATACCTCACTGTGAAGGCATACAGTATAATCCAAAGCTGCCAATCTTGACAAGTAGCCCTGCATGGACATTTGTTTAAAATGTATCTATATATATATATATATATATATATATATATATATATATATATATATATATAGAGATAAGTTTATATGAGATCGTTCTCATATAAGGAGCATGAGGTCAATCTTTATTGCCGTTAGATTCCGATCGGAGGGTGGATATCAAATCAATGGGTAGGTGAGTGTGTCACATCAAGGAGTGGGTGAGATGATTATGGATATTTGTAGCCGTCAGATCAAGATCTAATGGCTACAATTCAAAGTGGCCTCATATAAGCAATATGAGAGCGATCTCATTTAAACTTTTTCCATATATATATATATATATAAGGACGATTTAAATGAGATTGCTCTCATATAAGGAGCATGAGGCCAATCTTTTGGGCCATTAGATTCTAATGGTGAATATCAAATCAGTGGGTAGGTGGGTGTCACATCAGGATCAGGGAGTAGGTGAGTTCAATGTAATTATTTATAGCCGTCAGATCAAGATCCAACAGCTATGAGCGATCTCATTTAAACTTTTTCCTATATATATATATATATAGAGAGAGATAGAGAGAGAGATTTTATATAAACTCACTTAAATATAACTGACATGACACCAATACTATGAGAAGCATCGATGGAGAAAGAAAGAAGGCAGCCTTTTTCGGATCTTCCACCAACATAATTGCCATTATCAAAAGTATGAATCTTAGTGAACAAATTTCTAATGCAGATTGAAGCGAATTTCAAATTGTTTTGGCACTTGAAGATAAGAGACCAAGGAAATTCCAAAGCATTCTCTACTGGCATTACTGGCTTTATCAGGTTATTGCTTGGTCATGAAAAACCACTTAAGCTCATCTCCATAAACGAGCTATAAGCACATCTTCATATTGAGGTACTACGTTTGTGTATATGAACCCAAAAAAGTTTTAGCCTTCCATGTTATACATAGATGATAATATAAACAAGAGAGATGATTCAAATTAATCACGACAAGATTAATCACTTAGCATCCTTATAATTGGATTTGAAGGCATCACCTGGACAAATGGATCAAGAGTAATTCTATGTATGCTCGCGCCAAAGAATGCTCGCCGCACGCGCACACATGGGCCCTATGACTTCATAGTCGCACGCATGCAGCTAGCATTGCAGGTGCAAACTTACCTAGTGATTGAAAAAACCTAAGTATAGAGATATCAGATCAGAGTATAATGAACATATACAAAGGTCTAATGGTGTATCAATTACCTGATGCAAGTATGACAAGCAAGAAGCAAATCAAGGGCAAAGTACCCCGGTGAGCCATGATTTGAAAACTCAAGAGCCATATCTATATGTCGAACCATATTTACGTTGCATTGCTGATGAATATAATATGGTAGGGGAGCTGGGAATACGTACGTGTTGGTTAAGCTCATGAATTGGTTGTCTATTAAAGCAGCTACCTTGCTTGTTGCAGTGGAGGATTCCTTTAGAAACCAACTTCCTCCATAGTTCCTCCTTTCCTATCCATATACTCTGCTCATTGTAACTGAAAATAGTTCTTTTAGTATTATCAACTGTACTTCATGTTGCCTCCTTCCTCTTCCAATAACCAAAGGAATTGATATCAACAGTCACTTACAAATTGCTTTAACCATCATTTTACTGAAAAAAAAACATCTTGCTAATGGAAGCTCTGTTCATCAGGCTGCAATTGCCATTGCTTTTGGTAGTTTAGTCGGCAAGTTTTTTGAACTGGTCATCTTTGCATTTTCATTGTCCTAGTGTCTATGTAGTTTATCGTCAGAGATGCCTTTATCTGTGTATAAAGCTTGTAGAAGACACGACAGCCCAATAGAAATGGATTTTGTTGGTAGTTATATGATTTTTATTTCTTTATAGATTAGAGAGTTCCCAATCTCATTTTTAATCATTAAGTTCTATCATCGTACTTAAATTGTTTAGTTAACAAATATTCACTAACTTGGTAATTTGCCTCATTACTGGATGTCAGTGTCTTATGTTTTTTGGTATATACTGAATGACAGTGTCTTGTTTCGTAGATATACTAGGCTTATTATGAATGCACTTAGATTGATGTCTGCTCACTCAAAATGTTGTTCCTTGGCTTGCATAAAGAAGGGAAGGTTGAGTTCCATCCATCTAGGATATCAAATACTACCCAATTCTCCAACTACTACTTATCATTATCCCTTGGAGGATCTAATGAACTCCAAAAATATTGAGTGACATCTCCTATTGCACAATAATTATCAGAATGGAAAAAAGGATTCAGAGAAAGAGAAACGTATTTGGATTTTTTTTTCTACGTAAAATATTATTCGATGCAATGAATTTCCATATTCAAATCTTACTCTCTGATCCCATAAAATGGACCTTGTTTACATTTCAGATCATCTGAAAGAATGCAATTTAATTTCCTCTTTTTTCTGTGTCGTAGGAAAAAGAATGAAAAAAAGTTCTTTACATTCCACCTCACAAAAACAACACCATAAAAATTGACATGATTAGTGTCCATCTCTTGGATGCCCATCTGAAGCCGCTTGAATTGCTACATACCAACTTATTGTCATGGTAGGTACAAGCCGTCTGCTGCCTGTATTCCATTCCACACACACATTAATGGTTTGTTCTTTCCACTGTTTTCTCATTACAATTAAACCACATGAGAGTCCCCTTTATATGCGCCTAGCGCACACCAGGGGAAATTGGGAGGTGAACTTCAATAGAATCAATACAAGGGGTAGTGGGTCCCCTGCCCACCTCCCGGTACACGCAAGCCGTCAGGTTACAATCTGACGGTTTGCAATGCGCCAAGATTACTATTCCCAACTAAAATGAATGTCACATTGCATTTCAAAAGAGTATTGCTAAGCATGAGCTAGTGATTGGGAGGAACTATTGGGTGTCCCTGGCACACTACTCCAGGGCCCCAGTGAGCCGTCGATCTCCAGGATTGACAATCCGGGCTCAACAACACAGGATCGAAGGCTCCTAGTCCTGGCACCCTGGCATAAAAGTGGCCGTTGTACCCAATAACTTCTTATTTTATTTCATGAGAGGAAAATTCAAGAGAGAGATGGCCAGGGTCGATGGGGCCCATGTGGGTCCCACACACACTCACCGGTTGGAGCAGAAGGTGACAATGTAGTCAGTGGAGGAGCAGGTGAAGAGGCTGGTGGGGTCATCGTATGCGTAACTGTACGCCGTGGGGCACGCTTGCTTGAACCGGTTCGAGTAGAAGGTGGCCACGCACCGGACCGGGTTCCCATAGACCCCCCGGCAGCAGTACTGGTCCGAGTCAAACACATCACATGCACTCCTGCATGCCACCGTCCGGCCCCCCACCTTAACCGCTAGCTCCGCCGGACAGCTCAGCCGGAGGTCCCCGTCGCAGCCGCCCACACTGCAGTTTCCGGTTCCGTTGACGGGTTTGACGACGAGCGGCAAGTTGAAGCCGTCGACAAGGCTGACGTCGTAGAAGTCTGGTGAGGCGAGGGTGAACTCCGCTAGGGAGGCCGGAGGCTTTCCGGAGGCGCTGCATTTGAGGCTACCACAATCGCCAGTCTCGCATTTGCCGGCCCCATTCTGGTCGAAGTTGCACCCGGTCCGACCCCATATTCGGCCTGTCCAGCCGACGGGGGCATTGAAGACCACCGACTGGCCAGGCTTGAGGGCAATGCCATCGCCATTGAAGTTGCCGCCGGGGGTGATGGCCGGCCAAATGTTTTCCTTACAATCATTGATGATGGTGAACACTCGGGCTGACTCCGACAGCTTAAGGCCTAATACACATTTAAGTTGCCAAATCCAATAAATTAATTAAGCAAATCAAAGCTAAATTGCAGAACATAGTTTAACTAGCTTAGCAATGTAATATGACGTAAATATAGAAAGTTTATTGTTTCATCAGTGCATTAAATTCATTGTTTCTGTGGGAGGCAACGTTGGTAGAACACTTGTTAAAATAAGTAAACATAGGCTGCGGATTTTGTTCTCAGTCTTAGGAAATTAAAATTGTGAATGATTGGATGTTGGTATAAAGTTGAAGGTTGGAAGAGACTGAATTTATCAAAAGCTTTGATGAGAGTCTTGATAAAGGCACTTGGGGACCTTAATATGGAACAAGTTGAGAGCATATTTAATTAGTTCTTAATTACTTTAACACATGTCTCAAAGCTAGTGAATATGAGGCGCAACTACACAAGCTGAGCTCTAAGGTATTGTCTTAGCCTGCTGGAATTTATGTCAGAACCATTTGACCAAACAAATGAACAAGATTAGCCACTACATTATGTCAAATTGAGATTCAATATTAGTCATCTCTTACCTGATACAAATAAGATGATGAACAAAGAAATCGCTAGAATGGAACCACTTCCATGAGACATATTGCCTTTTTCCCACTTATAGAGTCTGAGGCAGCTGTGGCTGAAGATATATGATTGTAAGACATGAAGGTTTTACAGAGAGCTTGGGGCTCTTATTTGAGACTCTAAAAGGGAAGAGAAGAAAAGAATACGTGAGGAGTGTGCCCATTGCCGGGAAGGCGTTGTTTGAGCTACCTTTCTTGTTCCATCCTCTTAATATTCCTTTCTTAAACGTTTCTAGCATGGTTGCTTTTCTTCCTCTAGGTAGCCTCCAAATTAAGGCTTATGATGGCATAGATTTGGTTCTCTGGGACCTACTCTTTGCTGAAAGAAATGTTCACGGCTTGGCATGGCCTCAACCTTTTGACATAAAAAAAAGCATTAGAGAGAATCTGTTTATCTTCCCATGCTCTTATAAGGTAGTCGGCCAGATGGGTGGCCTTGATCTTTGTTTGCCTATCATCACAAATGATAAAACCATAAAAACCCAAGTATAAACCACAAAAAGATGCCCATCACTTGCACGGGAGAAAATATAGTGTATAATAGACAAGTGCTAACGTTGACAACCACAATTTTAGAAAATTTGTAAGTTCAGGACATGGAAAATGAAGTTAAAATACAAGATTAGGGAGAGGATGTCAAAAAAAAGGAAAAAAAGAAAAAAAAGAGAGAGCTTAGGGAGAAGACATCCTTGGACTTCTCATCCGGAAAACTCCAATTCCACGAAAAGAGCTCCACACGCTAGAGCACTTGAACTCTTGCCACAAGTACATTTTATGTTGCTTGCTCAATCATTCAACCCAATCTGCCAGTTTGTACTTGTTCGAATATTTGTGAAATTGTTTGTTCCTTTCGATTTTAGAGGAATATATTACAGGGCTGTAACCAAACGCAACTGCGCGACCTTGGCCATGTTCACACTTCATGAAGCTCTATATATATTGGAGCACGCAGGACGTTATTCAGGGGGAGGAAAAAGCGTTTGTATCTGATAGCATATGTCCATGTCCACGATCATCTTTATTTAGAGAAAAAATGACAGATTGTGTCTTTCTATTGTTATCGTAACATTGTTCCGATATAGACACAGGCAATACTTAGTAAATTCGTCTAATGAGATCTAACTTCTTCAAAAGAAAAATAAAAAGCAAACTAATTAAGTTGATATTTCATCTACCCTTACATGTCCGTCTGTAGTCAATTACTAGACTAGCACCTATCCTTGCATGTGCATTTTTCTGTGTGCTCCAAGGTACACTTGATGGACTTCCTTTCATCAAACAAGCCTGGAGTTTATAGTTCTATCTTTCTCTCCCTTCTTAATTTTTCTAATTTGTATACTTCCTCTTGAGCTTTAATGAAATCTTTTGCTAGTCTTGGCTCCCCTGAGGAAGGTGATCGTTTAAATATAAAACCCTTGCAAGTGTACAAGACAATTGTACTACAATGAATATAAAAGGGTTGTCGAACCTCAGGGACGGATGAATGATTTACCAAATTCAAGTGAAAGAAAGTTGCAGTTTTAATTAATCTAGAGAAAGCAATAAAATTTAACTACTTTAAAACGGATTTTAACTAATATGGAGAAGTGTCAAGGCTTCGAATCCACTACATAATATACCACACAATAAACTAGCTTATTGTCTCTCTCTTTTGAATAAATTCCTAATTGATTAGTATATTCCTCTCAGATATATACTTGTCAATTCAAAATGTAGTGCTCTCCTCTCGGACGTAACACATAAACGATCAAAACATGAAACTGTGATCTATCTCTCTCGAGCATAAATCAATGAAATCTTATTCCTTTATAACACCTTAACATGGAATGTCGTATCGGATATCGGTAAAATATCGGTCGGCCAAAGAGACGAAATATCGGAGATATTGTGTAAAAAAATATCGGTAGTCAAAAACTAGTTTTTATCGTATATTTTCACAATCTAACTTCTAAAATGAGTTATACTAATTTAAACAAACAATAAATTTCAAAATATGCATATTAGGATAGAAAACAAACATGAAAGGTTTTTTTTTTCAAAAAAAAAATTTAAATTTTTTTTAAAAATAATTTTTTAATTCAAAAAATACCGATATATCGGTCCGAAACCGATATTTCGGCGATATATCACCGATATATCGGCGATATTTGGAAATTTTTGAAAAACTGATACTTATTGGCATCGATGTATCGGTTTAGGGCCGAACCGATATATCGGCGAGACGATTTTCCATGTACCTTAGTCTACTTACGTTCCTCTCGAACACGCAAGTATTCCTCGGATTGAAACTCACAAGAATTCACTCTAACCTCTCTCGAGCACATAGAATAATCCTCAATAAATTAACAGTGATTCTATAATAAGATTCATACACCAATCAAGGTAAAATTAAGATGAAAGAAAATGATACAATCAATTTACTCGGGTTTCATCTACGCCTCTACGCCTTAGACAAGGATTTAGCCGGCTGATTGATTGAATTTTTTAACTCTTTTTACTCGCAATCGCACGAGACTACATATAGGCTAGTGGTAACGAGGTCGAACCCAAAGGACTTGGAAGATTAATCTAATTCTAATGAAAGATTGAATTTTTATGATTTTAATTATCTAAAGAACCAAACTTTAATAAGAAATCAGATGAATGAGAATATCAAAGCGTCGAATCCACCACTAAACATGCAATTACTACTCTCAATTATTATCTCCACAAATTAATATGATACAGTAATTTATGTTCTTGGCCGGACACACAAATTACCAGTGAATAAACTACACGTTCTTGTCCAGACATGAAAAGTTTATCCACTATAAATTAATATAATTAACTCTATCCTTGGCCGGGCATAGAATCAATCATAATCCTGTTATTATCTAGACCCAGGAAATATCAAGATCAAATTCCATTAATCATTCATTAAGTCTCGGTGATCTATACATGAAATATGCATTTTATTATCTCCTAAGCTTATGATTATGCTAGTGTTTGATTAGAATAACTACTACTTTAATATAGTTTTTGGTTTTTGTAGGAAACAAGAGTAATACACAGAAATGAAGAGAAAAGTAACTCGAATGGTTAAATTATCATAACTTTGTCTACAAATGTCGGATTTGACTGATTCACGTCTCATGTTAAAGTTCAAAAAGTCAGCTTTCCAAAGCCACCGACCGCGCGTAATTCGGAGTTTGGAACGAAAAGTTATGACCATTGGAAAATCATGCTGCAAAATGAATAGTAAACCGATCGATCGGACGTGTACGCGATCGATCGTATCTACTGGAATTTGCGTATTAATGCAAAGCGATCGATCGGAACAAAAGTGATAGATCGCAAAGCGATCGATCGGCCAGAAAAGTGATCGATCGCTGTATACGCAGAATTGAAATGAGGCCTATTTTGACTTGGATTTGGAAGGGGATTTGAGGGTTTTCCTTCACCCCTATATATATGCCTTAAGGGAGAACGTATTGGGCATTAGAGAATAGAGTTTTGAGTCCCTTTGGAGGCTAGAGAGGAGCAAGAGAAGAAGCTTTTGGAGCAAAGAAGAAGAAGAATTCATGACGATGGATCTACACAAACAGGCTTTTCTTTTCTCTCTTTCTATGTGTAACTAAACTCCTATCCAAGGCATAGATGAAGCCCAATAATCTGGTTGTGTAGTTTCTTTTCTCTCATATTATTTTTACTCTAGTTGGTGTATGGACCTTTGTTATGCAATTAAAGTTAATTCATTGAGTTTATTCTTTGTGCTTGAGAGAGACAAGAGTGGATTTTATGAATTTCAATCTGAAAGATTACTTGCATGTCTGAGAGGAATGTGAGTGTTCTGATTTGTCATATGTTGATAAAGTTTCATTGATTTATGCTTGAGAGAGATAGATCACAATTCCATATGCTTAATTGATTTATGTGTTACGTCCGAGAGGAGAGCACTATAATTTGAATTGACAGGTGTATGTCTGAGAGGAATACACCAGCCAATTGGAAATCTTTATTTAAAAGAGAGAGAGAGACTTTATACTAGTTTATTGTGGTGGATTCGAAGCCTTGGTATTCTACATATTGATTAAATCTCAGCTTAGTTTAGTTTAAAGTTCATTGCTTTCTTAGTCTAAAATCAACACTGCAACTTTCTTCTCTTGAATTTGGTAAAAGATTAACCCGTCCCTGAGGTTCGACAACCCTTATCAATACTCACCGTAGTACAATTGCCTTGTGCACTTGCAAGGGTTTAATTTTAAACGATCACTCGGTCAAAGCAGTTAAGAGGAATAACAATAAAATCGCATTAAGCATGAAGAATCATATCAAATTTTACTAAATTAAACAATCAAGAGTAGGAAATACAAATCTAGGGCTTCATCTAGCCTTGATAAAGAAAATTAGCTAGACATGGAATAAGAGAAAGAAGAAGCTTGATTTGTCGAATTGGTCATATGCAGGAACACTGTTCACCCAAAAAAAATCACTGTAGCAATCAGCACTGTTCACTGTCTTCTTCCTTCGCACGCGGTACTGTAGCAATTTCGAACCAGCAGTTCGCAAACAACCCAAAATCCGGCCTTTTCTCCCGGTGATCGACTCCTCCTCCTTCACTTCTCTCCTTCTGGCCAAGACCCTCTCTTCTTCTTCCGGCCAAGACCCTGTCGAAATCAGGCGGAGAATAGCCGGAAAAGCTCTGGTTTTTCACTCTAAAAGCTCTCTGTTTTTTTCTCTGTAAAAACTCTATTCTTGTCAAGCTCTTTTGGCCGCCTTTCTCCTCCATCGACTGCTGCTTTTATAGCAGTTCAAAATCCTCTTACTCCTCCAATTACCCAGCAAAATCCCAATCGAACACGCCCCTTTCCCCGCGTCCAAATCAGTCCGGTGAGTTTCCATTTCAAGCACGATTCTTTCGTGAGATGCTCCTCCCGGTCGCCTTGCCGTGATCCTCTGCCATTCTGTTAAGCATGAAAAATACACATTTTTATATGCCTTTTTACCTATTTGTTAGTTGTGTTTTCTGATTAAAACGAGGAATAAAGTGAATTTTGGTAATTTTCTAAGTAATTAGGAATTTAACGAATAAGGCTCTCTAAATTGCTCAATTTAACATTGTTCCGTAATTTTATAAATATTTGGTGCGTCTAATTTGGGACATGTTTTATTTTGTACAGGTTCACATGCTCGTATTGCTGAACAGCCAAAAGTGAAGCCGTTAGACGGGTTTTGAAATGCCAAAGCGACCCAAGATCTGAGATCACGCGCGGAGAAGATCGGAACCGTTGATGTTCACTAATGAGGAAGACGGGCGCCGCATTAAGATAAGAGCCATTCAGATTTGATCTATCGGATAAGGATGATACGATGGGTTTAATTGGAAGAAAAGAAAAAAAAAAGAAAAGAAAAAAAGAAAAGAAAAAAAGAAAGAAATCCGGACCGGTTCAATGGTCCGGTTCATTGAAAAAAAAAAATAAAAAAAAGTAAAAAACAGAACCCGAGCGCTCGAGGCTCGGGTGTTCTGTCCAGCCGGCAGTTCGAGAGGCCGATAACCAGAGTGGCGACGGCGGCTGGGTCCCGGTGGGCTTCGGCCGATGGCGGCAAGGCTGAAGACGGCGGTCATGGATGGATCCCGATGGAGGTCAGGATGGCGGCAAGACTGGCTTCCGGCGGATTGAAGTGCTCGGCAGCTAATCACGACGGCAGCGGCGAAGATTCTGAACAGAGCGGGCAAAATCACGGCGGCCATGGATAGTGGGTTCCGGCGAAGCTCGAGGCGGCTCGTGCTAGAGTGCAGGCGGCGAACCACCACAAGATCGGCGGCGAGGAACAGGAACTGAAAGAGGAAAGTTTGATTTTTTTTCTTTGAGTCGGACTCGATTTGGAAATTCTTGATTCTAGCTCGATTTAGGACTTCGAAAGAGGCATGAATGACTGGGAATTGGCCGGATTTGGAGTCCAAAACAGTGGCGATTCCGGATTTGGAAGGTGGCCAAAGGGAAAGTTTGGATTTGGCCGTCTATAAAAAACCGAGAGTTCTGGCAGTTCGAGCGACAGAGAAGCAGAGCGACAGAGAGTCTGAGCGAGGAAGACAACCAGAGTTTTTCTTATTCCAATTTTGTTCTCATTTCTTTTTCATTTCTCATTCCTTGTTGTTGCGGTGTCGATTTGAAGATTGAGGTTGTATTGAACTGTTGCTGTGAACAGTAACTTCGGGAAGAAGAACAATACTTTCTGATTTATTTTCCATTATTCAAAAGGTCCTGTAAGTTCATTTCAGTTATATTAAATGAATTCCATTATCTTTATAGTTAATTTCTATAGCATGAGTAGCTAAATCCATGTCTAGGGCTGAGATGAAGCTATGATTAGTTGTAGGAATAGTATTTATGCGATGCAATTGTTTTGTCTAAATTAATGCGTTTTAACGATTGCTATTCTCAAATTAATTGCATTGGATTATATGTTAAATATGATATTTGGGTATTACCTGTGATTCATCTTATAATGGATACAGCTAATGATTTGAATCTCATCTATTGATATGCAAGAGAATGCAAAATCCTATTTAAAAATCTATATGCTTTAATGCTGAAATTTTCCGTACGAGAATAGATTGAATTCCAATTCTCTACGAGATAATCGTGAAAACAATTGCTAATTTTAAAAGAAATATTCCTATGATTGTCATGTGCTGATTCTTATGCCCTAGAGTTTTAAATTCTTGATTAAAGTTTCAATTTTTAATTGTCAATTAGTTTCTTTTTCATAGATTATTTAATTGTCTTTAGATTAATTTCTTAGTTAAAGCTGTTTAATTGCATTGAGCCTTAGATTAATCGTAGTTGTAGTGAATCAAATCAATTTAATTCTTCAACAAGGGTAATAATCTGATCTTCGAATTAGAAATCCGCTACACAAGTCCCTGTGGGTTCGACCTCGTAAAAATTGTGCGATTATACTGCAAATCTGATTCGTACACTTGCGAGTAAAATTAGGAGACTAATTAAAACAACAACAAGTTTTTGGCGCCGTTGCCGGGGACTTGTAGGAAATCAAATTCTAAGACTAATTTTACCCTTGCAGTTAATTTTAGGTCAAAAAATTAAAAAATTAAACAAATAAAAAAATTAAAAAAATTTCAACACGTGAGAGTTGATTGACAGTGGATGACCACGTGGACACGTGATCACACACTGCGTCTGGTTAGCAATAATTCTAATCCTTTAGAGAATAGTGAAACAAAAATTGATCTTTCATTCAAAATGGAAGATCAACCTGAGAAATCTCTGAGGGAGCTATTTTCTCCGATCACAATCAACCCTCCATCTTGCATAGTGTTGCCTGCAACCTCTGCAAAGCATTTTGAACTAAAACCCCAGATAATTCAATTGTTGCCCAATTATCATGGTCTTAACAGAGAGGATCCTTACATGAATGTAAAGGATTTTCTAGAAATTTGTGCAACATTTAGGTTCACAGACTTCTCTGATGAGTCTGTTCGTCTGCGCCTTTTTCCCTTCTCTTTGAAGGACAAGGCCAAGGCATGGTTAAATTCTCTTCCCGCTGACTCTGTCACAACATGGGACATGTTGGTGAGCAAATTCTTGTCCAAATTCTTCCCAATGGCCAAAACCAATGAATTAAAGAGAGAAATCACTGACTTTATGGAAGATGAAAATGAAAAATTTTATGAGAGTTGGGAAAGATTTAAAGACCTTTTACTAAAATGTCCACATCATGGGTTTGAAACATGGAGGTTAATACAACATTTTTACAATGGCTTAACTCAAACACACCGCAACATGATTGAATCAATGAATGGCGGTGCTTTCTTAGACTTGGGAGGTGAAGCAGCGTATAACTTCTTAGAGCGATTAGCTGAAAGGTCCCAACAGTGGGATTTTGCAGGTCATAGGGAGAGACAACATCAAGCTCCTAAGAAAGGAGGTCTCTACGAAATCAAAGATGATGTAGATGTTAAGGTCAAACTCGATGCGTTAACCAAGAAAATAGATGCCCTGAGTTTGAACCGAAGCATCAATACCCTCAACATGAATGAAGCATGCTCTGTGTGTGCTAGCCCGATGCATACATCTCTGAACTGTCCTTCCATGAATACTTATCCAGAGTGTTATGCAGAACAAGTCAATGTTCTAAACAATTATGGGAAGCCGACAGGAAATCCTTTCTCTGAAACTTACAATTCAAGTTGGAGAAATCATCCAAATTTCTCCTGGAGACAAAGTCAACCACCTATGAATGTAGGTGGGCAGCCTATGCAACCCATGCATAATCAGTTTAGGCAGAATAACCCACCTTATCCAGCCTTGTCTCAACCTCCTACCCAATATCAACAACCTGTCAATCAATCTCCATCTCTTACACAAAAACAATCCTCGTTAAAGGACACTCTCAAATCTTTCATCCAATCTACAAGCCAAGTCATTCAGTCAACTAACCAAGCTATGCTTGAGATGAAGAACTCTACACATATGAATACTCAAGCAATTGCTAAGTTAGAGACTCAAGTTGGCCAATTGGCTACTCAATTAGCAGAAAGAGAGAGAGGGAGATTCCCTAGTCAACCTGTGCCTAACCAGAAGGGCCAATTTTCCATTGGCAGTAGCTCAAATTCTTCACAGAATGAGGAACATGTTCAATCAGTCATTACCCTTAGGTCTGGGAAGCAAATTGATAATAAAATTGAAACTCCTGAAAAAGAAGAAAGTGAGAACACTAAGACTGAAATAGAGACTAAAGATTCTTCTCCAACTGTCGACAGTGATTCTCCACCTAGGAATTTTGTACCTAGGGCACCTTATCCGCAAAGACTAGTCAATCCTAAAAAAGGTGCACAATATGGAGATATTCTAGAAGTGTTTAAACAAGTGCAAATAAACATTCCTTTTCTAGATGCAATCCAACAAGTGCCTTCATATGCTAAATTTTTGAAAGATCTAGTCTCTGTCAAAAAGAAAAATAATGTTCCTAAAAAGGCGTTTCTAGCAGAACAAGTCAGCTCTGTCATTCAATGTAAATTTCCTATCAAATATAAGGACCCTGGTTGTCCCACAATTTCATGCATGATAGGGAAACATCAGATTGAGCGAGCCTTGTTAGATCTGGGGGCAAGTGTGAATTTATTGCCCTACTCTGTGTATGTGCAATTAGGTCTGGGAGAGTTAAAACCCACGACAATGACACTTCAATTAGCTGACCGTTCGGTTAAAATTCCTCGAGGTGTTGTTGAGGATGTTTTGATTAAGGTTGATACATTTTATTTCCCTGTGGACTTTGTTGTCCTTGATACTCAACCTGTTCCGAACATAAGTGGGCAAATACCTGTCATTTTGGGTCGTCCATTTCTAGCTACATCTAATGCTATCATTAACTGCAGAAATGGAGTGATGCAAATTTCTTTTGGGAATATGAAGGTGGAATTGAACATTTTTGACATCAGTAAACAACCACCTGACATGGATGATGTGAATGAAATAAACCTGATTGAAACACTTATCCATGAAACATTTCTTCAAACACATTCCCAAGATCCTTTAGAGGCCTGCTTAACACATTTTGGTTGTGAATTTGATATCGATCAATCAATTGAACAAGTAAACTCACTGCTTGAGTCTGTACCTCTGATGAGTACTGAAAGGTGGCAACCAAAAGTGGAACCTCTTGCCTTATCATCATCACCAGTAGTTCCATCTAGTGTTGAGCCACCTAAATTAGACCTGAAACCACTGCCTGATACTCTGAAATATGCTTATTTAGGTCCTGCTGAGTCCTTACCTGTCATTATTGCAGCTGACCTAGATGTGGCTCAAGAGCATAAACTACTTGATGTTCTTGTAAAGCACAAAGAAGCCATAGGGTGGACCATTGCAGATATTAAAGGCATCAGTCCCTCTATTGTTATGCATAGAATTCATTTGGAGGATGATGCCAAGCCCTCTCGCGAATCTCAAAGGCGTCTTAACCCTGTAATGCAAGAAGTTGTTCGAGCTGAAATCCTTAAACTTTTAGATGTAGGAGTTATCTACCCAATCTCTGATAGTAAATGGGTAAGTCCTGCTCAAGTTGTGCCGAAAAAGTCTGGCATAACTGTAGTGAAAAATGATGCTGATGAGTTAGTGCCAACTCGAGTTCAAACGGGTTGGCGTGTTTGTATTGATTATAGGAAGTTGAATGCTTTGACAAGAAAAGATCATTTTCCCCTTCCTTTCATTGACCAAATGCTGGAAAGGTTAGCGGGACATGAATATTATTGCTTCCTTGATAGTTATTCTGGTTATAACCAAATTCCCATAGCCCCTGAAGACCAAGAAAAGACCACTTTCACGTGTCCTTTTGGTACCTTTGCCTACCGTCGCATGCCCTTTGGCCTATGCAATGCACCTGCTACCTTTCAAAGGTGCATGTTGAGCATTTTCTCTGACATGGTAGAGCGATTTTTAGAGGTATTCATGGACGATTTTTCTGTCTTTGGGTCCAATTTTGATGAATGTCTGCACCATCTATCTTTAGTGTTAGTGAGGTGTAAAGAGAAGAATCTGGTACTTAACTGGGAGAAATGTCATTTTATGGTTCAAAAAGGAATTGTTCTTGGGCATATTATATCTAATAAAGGCATTGAAGTTGATAAAGCTAAAGTTGATTTGATTTCACATCTTCCACCACCACGAACTGTGAAAGAAATCAGATCATTTTTAGGCCATGCTGGATTTTACAGAAGATTCATTAAAGACTTTAGTAAAATTTCAAGACCTTTGTGTAATCTTCTTGCAAAAGATACACCATTTGTCTTTGATGATGCTTGTAATAATGCCTTTCAGAAACTCAAATCAGAGTTAACATCTGCACCTATTATTCGGCCACCTGATTGGAGCCTACCTTTTGAGATAATGTGTGATGCCTCTGATTATGCTATTGGTGCTGTGTTGGGGCAGCGAATTAATAAACTTCCCCATGTGATTTACTATGCCAGTAAAACATTGAATGATGCTCAACTCAATTATTCTACAACTGAAAAAGAATTGCTGGCAGTAGTCTTTGCTCTAGATAAGTTTCGGTCTTACTTATTGGGATCGAAGGTATATATCTATTCGGATCATGCTGCATTGAAGTATCTTTTATCTAAAAAAGATGCTAAACCTCGTCTTCTCCGATGGATATTATTGCTACAGGAATTTGATATTGAAATTCGGGATAAGAAAGGTTCCGAAAATGTTGTAGCCGACCACTTATCTAGGTTGATAGTTGATTTTACTGATGAATCATTGCCCATAACTGAATCTTTTCCTGATGAGCAATTACTTGCAGTGTCCCAGTTGCCTTGGTTTGCAGACATAGTTAATTATCTGGTAACTGAACAAATTCCATCTCATTGGTCTTCCCAAGATAGGTCCAAGTTTTTGTCTAGAGTTAAGTATTTCTTTTGGGATGATCCATACTTGTTCAAGTATTGTCCCGATCAGATTATTAGGAGATGTATTCCTGAACATGATCAACAAAGCATCATTTCTTTTTGTCATGATCAAGCATGTGGGGGCCATTTCAGTTCTAAAAAGACAGCTACAAAGATTTTGCAGTGTGGATTTTATTGGCCTACTATTTTTAAAGACTGTCATGCTTATTGTTCAGCATGTGAAAGATGTCAGAAGTTAGGAGCACTTTCACGTCGTAACATGATGCCTTTAACCCCAATCCTTATTATAGACCTTTTTGATGTCTGGGGTATTGACTTCATGGGACCTTTTCCTAACTCTTTTGGCAATCTTTATATCCTTGTGGGGGTAGACTATGTCTCTAAATGGGTAGAGGCTGTAGCATGCAAAACCAATGACCACAAAGTGGTGGTCCAATTCTTAAAAGATAATATTTTCGCACGTTTTGGTTCTCCTCGTGCTATCATAAGTGATGGGGGAAAACATTTCTGTAATAGGGTTTTTGAACAATTAATGAAGAAATATGGCATAACCCACAAAATTGCTACCCCATACCATCCCCAGACAAGTGGTCAAGTTGAGATTTCTAATAGGGAGATTAAGCATATTTTGGAAAAGACAGTCAATCCGAATCGCAAAGATTGGTCACTGCGACTTACCGATGCTTTGTGGGCGTACCGTACTGCATTCAAAACTCCCATTGGAATGTCTCCATACCGTATTGTCTATGGGAAAGCATGTCATCTTCCTGTTGAAATTGAGCATAAAGCTTATTGGGCAATTAAGCACCTGAATTTTGATTTCAATAGAGCAGGAATTCAAAGGAAACTGCAATTGAATGAGTTGGATGAGCTTCGTAATGATGCTTATGAGTGTGCAAAATCATATAAGGATCGCATGAAAAAGGTTCATGATCAAAATATTCTGCGAAAATCTTTTACATCGGGGCAGAAAGTTCTTTTATACAATTCTCGTTTACATCTGTTTCCGGGTAAACTGAAGTCTCGATGGACAGGACCTTTTCTAGTTCGTGTTGTTTATCCACATGGAGCAGTTGAAATAGAAAATCCAAAGAATGGTGATATATTCAAAGTTAACGGGCATCGTCTTAAACCATTCTTGGAATTGCAGCAACCTCAAATTGATGAATTGAGTCTGGCAGACCCGACTTATAATGACTAAAGTTGCAGTAATTTGTCTTGTGCATAGTGGGTCTAGTTTTCTTTGCTTGCTTTTTCATTATTTATCACTCACATTGTTAGGTTCATGATTCTCACAGGATATCTTGATGGCTGCCATATTCTTACACCTATGGGTGATGCCTGCACAATTAGAAGAAGTAGTGAATGAACATCCATTGAGTTCAGACTTAGATATTCCAGTCGTCTATCCTTGGGCACCATTATTTCCACATCAGTTAGCGGAGAGTATGGATGACTCGCCCATAGATGAGCTTGATCTTCAGGGGCCCATAGCTGCTGTCAATGTTGTTCCAATTTCATATTCGTTTTTGTTTCCCCGAGAGTCTAGGTGGGAGAGATTGAAGAGAAGTTTGGGAACATTCTTATGCAATTTGAGAGATGTCACTTGGTCATATTTTTATTCTTTGTGGTTTCACGCTAAATCCTTGGTAGAATCTGCATCATCTATTAATGAGTAAAGGTTAATAGCTGTGTCTGGCTGAAGACGTAAAACTTAGCGCTACTGGGAGGCAGCCCAAGTTTTTAGAATTTTTATTTTTGTGCTTATTTTCTTATGTTATTCTTGTGCTTCACTTGTTCTTTTCATGTTGATAGATACTATAGCGTTTCAGTGGAGTGCAGGTACTATCTTTCCTTCCCTCGTCTATTTCTTTTCCTCAGTATTTATTTTATATATTTTTACATTGAGGACAATGTTTCATGCAGGTTTGGGGGTATAGGAAGATATTTGTTTAGGATATCCTAAGTTATTTTCTTGCTTGTTTTGAATTTTTCAGTAAAAAAAAAATTAAAAAATTAAAAAATCAAAATTTTGTAGTTTTTAGGTTGTTTGTTAGTATTTTTATAGGTTTTGGTAGTTTATCCCTTCGTGATGCATACTTCAATTTTTAAGAGATTAATTTACATTGGAAGTGTGAGTAAGTATACTGGAGGATAGAGACACTTAACTGAGAAATAGCATTCTGTTACAATCCTCTTGGATCAAGTGCTTGAGCTAATAAAACTCACTCACACACACCAGTTACATAAAGTAATACCTTCTAGAGATTTGTTGAATACTAATCTTCAGTGGGATGTCTTTAGTCAGAGTCATTGGATGATATGTGGTTGTCTGTTGAGCTTAAACGATCATGATAGACCATTTACTTGGCTATGGCAAGGGCTTGGAACCGGAAATAGGTTGAGAGTATAATACAGCCTGGACGGAATAAAGATTGTTGAAAATATATATGTTGAAAATGAAAAAAAAAATGAAAAAAATAAATGGAAACGAAAATAAAGAAAAGGGGCTGCTTGACTATTATAGGATTAACTTAGGCTGATGCTCAGGTCCGAAGTGGTCCATCTTAAAACCTAATGCCCTAAGCCAACTGGCTGGGAGTCATTGGCCTGAGTCATTGCTAAACCTAAGCATCTTGAAGTCAGGCCTTACACAGTCCTAATGAAAAAAATAAAAAAAATAATAAAAAAAAAAGTCTGTGGTGTATTATCCTCTCAAATCTAGAATGTTGGACCCGAAGGAGGCGCGCAAGCATCTGTGCTATCATGAACCTAAAGATTACGATGGCCATGTAGATTCTGATGTTCTTTGGTTAATGGGTAACACTGGATCTGTGTGAAACAGAGATTTAGAGTGTATTGCTACAATGTTCTACACTTTCTATTATTTAAAGTATCATGCTATATCATATTGAGCAGAAATTTCCAAGATGAAGGTGTAGAATAAAACCACTTACTTGAGCGCTTCTATATTCCAGTTGATTCTAAATGCAAGTACGTGTGGTTAGTTTTCTTAAGTATTGCAGTATGTATTTGAAGGGATAATAGGTTTTGTGTTTTGAAGTGTTTAGTTGACTTATTTCTCATTTAGATAAAGAATAAGGTTAACTTTATAAATACATGTTTGTGGGTAGCATGGCTGCAAACCCTCACGAGACTTCACTCGTCCAGCCAGGGACACCTGGGGGTTTAAAAGGCTTGTTGCATATGCTAAATGCAATCGTGATTCCCTACGACAGTGGCATTTATTTTTGAGTAGTTTTATTATTTTTCTTTTTGTGTTTTGCTTGAGGAGTAGCAAAATCTAGGTTTGGGGGTATTTGTTAAGCATGAAAAATACACATTTTTATATGCCTTTTTACCTATTTGTTAGTTGTGTTTTCTGATTAAAACGAGGAATAAAGTGAATTTTGGTAATTTTCTAAGTAATTAGGAATTTAACGAATAAGGCTCTCTAAATTGCTCAATTTAACATTGTTCCGTAATTTTATAAATATTTGGTGCGTCTAATTTGGGACATGTTTTATTTTGTACAGGTTCACATGCTCGTATTGCTGAACAGCCAAAAGTGAAGCCATTAGACGGGTTTTGAAATGCCAAAGCGACCCAAGATCTGAGATCACGCGCGGAGAAGATCGGAACCGTTGATGTTCACTAATGAGGAAGACGGGCGCCGCATTAAGATAAGAGCCATTCAGATTTGATCTATCGGATAAGGATGATACGACGGGTTTAATTGGAAGAAAAGAAAAAAAAAAGAAAAGAAAAAAAGAAAAGAAAAAAAGAAAGAAATCCGGACCGGTTCAATGGTCCGGTTCATTGAAAAAAAAAAATAAAAAAAAAAGTAAAAAACAGAACCCGAGCGCTCGAGGCTCGGGTGTTCTGTCCAGCCGGCAGTTCGAGAGGCCGATAACCAGAGTGGCGACGGCGGCTGGGTCCCGGTGGGCTTCGGCCGATGGCGGCAAGGCTGAAGACGGCGGTCATGGATGGATCCCGATGGAGGTCAGGATGGCGGCAAGACTGGCTTCCGGCGGATTGAAGTGCTCGGCAGCTAATCACGACGGCAGCGGCGAAGATTCTGAACAGAGCGGGCAAAATCACGGCGGCCATGGATAGTGGGTTCCGGCGAAGCTCGAGGCGGCTCGTGCTAGAGTGCAGGCGGCGAACCACCACAAGATCGGCGGCGAGGAACAGGAACTGAAAGAGGAAAGTTTGATTTTTTTTCTTTGAGTCGGACTCGATTTGGAAATTCTTGATTCTAGCTCGATTTAGGACTTCGAAAGAGGCATGAATGACTGGGAATTGGCCGGATTTGGAGTCCAAAACAGTGGCGATTCCGGATTTGGAAGGTGGCCAAAGGGAAAGTTTGGATTTGGCCGTCTATAAAAAACCGAGAGTTCTGGCAGTTCGAGCGACAGAGAAGCAGAGCGACAGAGAGTCTGAGCGAGGAAGACAACCAGAGTTTTTCTTATTCCAATTTTGTTCTCATTTCTTTTTCATTTCTCATTCCTTGTTGTTGCGGTGTCGATTTGAAGATTGAGGTTGTATTGAACTGTTGCTGTGAACAGTAACTTCGGGAAGAAGAACAGTACTTTCTGATTTATTTTCCATTATTCAAAAGGTCCTGTAAGTTCATTTCAGTTATATTAAATGAATTCCATTATCTTTATAGTTAATTTCTATAGCATGAGTAGCTAAATCCATGTCTAGGGCTGAGATGAAGCTATGATTAGTTGTAGGAATAGTATTTATGCGATGCAATTGTTTTGTCTAAATTAATGCGTTTTAACGATTGCTATTCACAAATTAATTGCATTGGATTATATGTTAAATATGATATTTGGGTATTACCTGTGATTCATCTTATAATGGATACAGCTAATGATTTGAATCTCATCTATTGATATGCAAGAGAATGCAAAATCCTATTTAAAAATCTATATGCTTTAATGCTGAAATTTTCCGTACGAGAATAGATTGAATTCCAATTCTCTACGAGATAATCGTGAAAACAATTGCTAATTTTAAAAGAAATATTCCTATGATTGTCATGTGCTGATTCTTATGCCCTAGAGTTTTAAATTCTTGATTAAAGTTTCAATTTTTAATTGTCAATTAGTTTCTTTTTCATAGATTATTTAATTGTCTTTAGATTAATTTCTTAGTTAAAGCTGTTTAATTGCATTGAGCCTTAGATTAATCGTAGTTGTAGTGAATCAAATCAATTTAATTCTTCAACAAGGGTAATAATCTGATCTTCGAATTAGAATTCCGCTACACAAGTCCCTGTGGGTTCGACCTCGTAAAAATTGTGCGATTATACTGCAAATCTGATTCGTACACTTGCGAGTAAAATTAGGAGACTAATTAAAACAACAACACATTCCGCCATCAATCGGGTTCACCGCCGTGCTCTGTCCTTCATCCCCGTCGTTGGCGTCTTCTCTTCGCTCGAACAGGGCTCTGTTTCTCCCATGGCTCAGTCCGCCGTCGATCCTTCACCGGGCCTCCATCGATCACCACCATGGTCAGAACCACCGTCGATCATCGCCGTGGCTAGAACCGCCGAGACCCAGCCGCTGTCAACCCCCGTCGCAGGCCGGCGAAGCTCACCCGTGGGCTCTGTTCTCTTCTGAAACAGACGCTCGAGCTTCGGCTCGGGCTGTCTTTTTTTTTTAAAATCGAACTGGAACTGAACCGGCCGGTTCAGTTTACATTTCTTTTTTTTTCTTTAAAACCCTTAAAACCCGTCGTAGCAACTCCATCCATCGGATCTTCAATCTCAGCACAGAAATGGTTTGGCGTGTATTCACTCACGATCTGCATTTGAAACTCTTTCGCCTACATAAATAAAATTAAATATAATTTAGATGCATTATAAATTGTAAATTCATTAAACCCAATTAATGCATCTAAATTAATCAATTAAGCGCATTTAGTTATTAATCTCCTAATTACTCACCTAACATGAATAACCATTAATAATCCTTACTTTCAACCAAAATTACGACCAAAATATAGGCAGAAAGGCATATAAAAATGTGTTTATTTTGTAGATATCACCGGCCATCGGACGAGAAGAACGATGTTGATTTGACGGAGTCATTGTGCACTATTCACTGGAAAACCACTGTACACAGGAGCACTGGAGCAAATTACTATTCATAGAACACTGTTCATGCACTATTCATCGTCTTCCTCGCTTAGCCGCGCACTGTAGCAAATCCAAAATCGATCCTTTTCCGGCCAAAGTTGCGCCCTTTCTTCCTCTCCTCCGCCCTTCTTCTCTTCCCTCTCTCTATTCCGGCGAAACGCTACCGGAATCCACACCGTAATCTCTATTTTTTCGGCGGAAACAGTCCCCATGAAAAGCTCTGGTTTCTGGCCAAAATTTCTCTTTCAAAGCTCTCCTCAAAGTTCCTCTCGATGTATGTTTTTATAGACGAAGAAGAACAGAGTCCAAGTCCTCTTACAAGAGCTAAAACCGCGTCCCAATCGAAGACGAAATCGACTTCTAATTTGAATAGGAATCGATCTCTGTTTTCCCGATTCAGCACAAGTTACTATTTTTTTTTCGATCGTCAAGCTTCGCCTCTCCGTCGTCCATGGTCGTCACCGTCCTGCTTCCGCCGTCGCTGTCGCCAACCTCGCCGCTATCCTAGCCAGCGCTCGAGCAGAGCTCGAGAGCCTCTGTTCTGGAACGAAGGTTCAAGCTTTGGCTCGGGCCGGGTTTCTCTTTTTTTTTTCTTTTAACTGAACCGAATGGGACTAGAACGGAACCGGTTCAGTTCATATTTCTTTTTTTTTAAACAAAAACCCGTTGAATCGATCTCATCCATCCAATCTCATCTTGATGGTTCTTCTTTTTAATCGTGCCTCTTTCACGTGCTATATTTCAAATGATCATAACTTTTTGCTCAGAACTCCAAATTGCGAACAGTCACTGGCGTTGGAAAGCTGACTTCGCGTACTTTAACATGAAGCTTAAATCAGTCCCATCAGAGATATGCAATCGAAGTTGAATATTCAATCATTAGAGTCGTGTTTCACCCTATTTCTATGTCTTGCTCTTGTTTCCTACAAAAACCAAAAAACTATATTAAAGTAGCATTTATTCTAATCAAACACTAGCATAAACATAAGTTTAAGAGACAATAAAATAGATATTTCATGTATAGATCAGAAGGCTCATCCAAGTGTAAATCATCCTTTCCTCGTAAAGCACTGTGGTAGCCTAGTTTCGCTTCTTTGAGAGCTCGTGACTTGGTTTGGAAAAAACACGCTTTGTATGAATGCGGATGTAGGCGTAGGAACCTCACAAACATCTGTTAGAAATCAATGAAATAGAGGGGATAGATAGAAGAAAACTCTCTTCTTCTCTACAATATTGCATAAATGAAAGTGAAATTTTTACCATGTAATATAAATCAAACTAAAAAACCAAAAAGAATCCAAGTGTCCTATCTGGTCATTCAAAATGAACTTTTGGATTTTCATGTGAAAACACAAATAGGAGACCTAACATAAAAAGCCCTAGTGGCATACTAGTCAATAAATAAAAATCCTACTCTCTTTTTTCTGATTGAAAATAAAATTAAACGTTACTCTAAGCACTAACTTAATTACAAAATAGGATAAAAGCCTACCATATCTTAAAGAACAAGCTAACGAATGAAAATAAGGCTGCAAGCCTGCAACCATAGTGAATCTGTAGCATCCACAGAAGAGTCCACCATATCATGGGTTTGGGCTTATTGCTTGTGGGCCTTGGTTAAGTACCCAATGGTTTGGGCCTGCAGCATTAGGCTTTCGCTCAGATGGCATGCCCCACTAGATATGGACTGTGGTAACATATAGAAGCTAATTAATTCAGTTTTCTAAGTTGAGATGACACCTGTAGAAATTGTTTCATAAAAGAACAGGCTTATGGAATTCTTCTTTGTTCAGTTTGAATCGTCCAGCCAATATGTAAGATATCAACTTCCTAACATCACCCGAATCAGTGACTATTACTCATTTGTTCGCTATGCATCTTCTAGCCAATATATTTGCACACTCATGTAATAGTCAATTTTCTATCATCAGAGTCATACTACTTTTCCAATTATAATTTGGGTAAATTGCACTTGACTTCTATAGTAACAAGCAGGGGAACTGTAACATGATAAACATCGAGGCATAATTTAAAGGTACAACAGAACTTAGTCCAATTGTAGGGCGAACAAAAAACCACGTAAAAACAAGTATTATATGTTATTCTCTTAGCTATTCCACAATTTCCCCTTCCTCCAAGTCCTCCTCCCTGACCAATTCGTCGTCCATGCAAAGAAAATCGTCAGGATTTACTTCTCTAAAAAGGCCTGAATAGGCATCTTTCAAGTCTTGTTGAAACTCAAAAGCCATATCATCACTTCTATACCCTTTCACGTGGGAGGTAAAGTAGCCATCATTTTCTTGCATAGCAGATACTCCATGATTCCCCTTGAACTCAGGATCTGTATGTTTAACCTCTTTCTCTCCATCTGAGACATGAAAATTATCAACAGTTCCTGGATTCATGTACTTCATAAGATCAAGAACTTCAGTATTAGAAGAATTATCTTGCTCTTCCTCTCTAAATGGGACACCTTCTGGGCTTGGTTGCTCTTCAACATGTTTTGCTGGTTCTGATTTTGGCACAGCAATCGGCTCCACTTCGAAGTCATATTTGTCTGAAGGAAGATACACATGGATGGTGGGGTACTCTACAATAACAAGACCAGAAAGCTGGCGGCCAATATGAGCATTTCTATCTAGTTCACGGTACACAGCTTTAGGACCCTGTTGTAAAAGATATGGCATTAACACGAGTATTTCTCTCAATAACATGTACAAAAGGAGGTTTATTCTCAGATAGAAGCATACCTTCGGGTTCTTCTTAATAAAAAATTTAATATTGTCTAGTTGTTCTTTGCAATATAGTCTAAGTCGATTGTTGAATGGACCATGTTTCAGATATTTTCCAAAGGCAGAGGCCAACTCTACATGTTCATCTACTCTGCAAAATTAGGTTTGATCAAAGCAATCCAGTTCAGCTTTTTCTTTTTGACATTTTTCATGGTAAAAAGAAAACAGTTTTTAATATATTATTAATATATATACATGATCTAGGAGGAGAAGAATAAGATCTTTACCCGTGGTCAACAAGAGTAAGATTGATTGAATGCAGCTGCCACTCTACCGTCCAAAATATTGAATTCTTCCTGGATAGACAGAGAATGAGAGATTTGTTATTAACCCAACTATTTGGGACAATTATATTTGCTGTCGGGAACAAAAGCTGACTAAACAAAAGGAATAACAACATTGTAACTAACACATTTTTTGAGTTGAAAAACTAGAAAAACATGTCCAAGAGCAGTCTGAAGCGACTGTACAGAAAGGAATATGTAAATAAATTGGTCTGTATAAAGAAGTAATAGCGCGAATAAAATGAAGACACCAGCCTAAATGCATACTCTTTTACTGAATCAAGTACATCAAGGCAAGTAGATTTCATCCTCTACTTGCAACTGAGAGGAAACTGAAAAGGGAAAAAAATTCCTCTCCCATTGTGATAAGGGATGCCTTGCCAACCTTACAATTCAGCCATTTAAAATTTTTTCCATCAAGAGATCAAAATATTCCACATTTTACAGACCAAAAATATCGCACAATTACTATATATAATCAGCAAATTCAAAACTCCAGTTGATTTTCACAAACCCTACAATAAAAGTTTTCATTAACACTTGAAGAACTTCATCCAGTAATTTCGAGCAATAGAAGAAAAATCCATCTTAAGTTGTTAACAATTTCCTAGAAAAGTGGCCGCTAGTTCTAGAAACTAGTCAGCAATTCTCTATACGCCAATGTTAGACGCAAACATATCACTATCCACCAGCCATTAACAACCAACATTCAAAGCATCTACAATTCCATTCCATCAAACCATACAATATCAACAGTGACGCCCAGGTAAGAGCGATCATATAAGCAAATCAAATTTCTCAACCAGTAACAAACGGCACTGGAACGAAGCTACATTCCAACAAACCAACAGCAAAAAATTAGTAAACATAATACGAAATCATAAGCAATCGACTAACTTTTGATCAAAACGAGATTGGTTCTTCTCCCTTCTTGTCATCCCATTCGAGAGAATCAGTACATGGGTCCTCCGCCGGCCCGCCGCCTTTCGCAGCAGCTGCAGCCTCAGTGGCAGCCTATAGCGGACGTTCCCACACAACCCTTGCCTCATCCTCTGTGCTGAGTCCGCCACCGTCTTCGCCTCCTCCAAAAAATTATAATCTGCAAACACAAAAAAAGTCCATATTAAAAGAACAGACAAAAGGCCAAACCCATATTTTCAAATGACAGAAAAAAGAAGAAGTAAAATTTAGAGAAAAGAAGGATTTTGAGGATTCTGACCGGAAAGAAGGAGGTTGTCGTCGAAGTGGGAGAGGGGTACGAAGTCGGTGCGGCGGCGCTTGCCGTCGCAGTTGGTGCTGAGCTTGTGGGACTTGACGCAGGGGAGACTGCACGATCGGATGGAACATCCTGGGCACTTGTATTTCCATGCGTTCAAATTGCACTCTTCGCAAAGGACAGGGCTACCTGGGTCTGCTGAAGAAGAGATAGATTGGCAATCCGCCATGGCGGCGCCGGCGGTGAGAAGCGGTGGCCTTTTGGTGGGAGGGCTCGGGAGTCGGGGGAGTTGGGAATTGTTGCAGGGTTTTTTTAAGGTTTTTCAGAGAAGGTTTGGAACTTATGATTATGAAAGGAGTCAAAAGTGCTTATATCATAAGCACTTTTATCATTTATAGCAAAAAAAAGGCACTTTTATCGTGAGCACTTATATTGGTCTTATAAAAAAATGAGCACTTACATTGGGCCCCTTCGGAGATTTTACATCCCATGACCTAGGAAGCATGGATACGAATACGATAATACAATACGATATGATATGGACACAGATATAGTATTTTTTCAAAAAGTAGGATATGGTACCGTTAATAAAAAATTATATTTATAATTTTTAATTATATTTTTTGGTATTGTAGACCACATTTTTTCCTTTAAACCTTATAAATATTACAATTATAAAATTGTGATTGAAAAATTATTTTTTATTCATAATTTCTAAACAAATTTTGGGAGTCTCCCCTGTATTTTGGTTTTTTAAAGTCAATCAAACATAAACATAACAAAATACCTCTATATAAAATCAGATCAGTGAGGCTAATTAAGAGCCGAACAATGCTCAAGCATATATATTAAAATTTTCAAACCTATGTGTGATCATAAACTGATCTCTACACTGTGGCATTCACAAATTAGAACATTAAAAAATTAGAGCATTCACAACTAGAGTTGATATAAAAGGTTAACCCTTATGGTAACTTTCACCTTCTCAAGCGACAGAGAAGATGGTGGCCTTGGCGGCACTCGCAGCGGGTGCGACACAAAGTGGAGGAGAGTTGAGCTGACTGTGGCAGGGTTGAGAGAGGCGGAGACCGATGAGCGCCGGTGACAGCAACACTGGCCACAGGCAGCAGCGTAGTGGTGCAACAATTGTTGCCACAAGGTTACAGCGGTGTTGTGGAGGTGCTGCGACACAACCGTTTCGCGCGGCAATGCAACAAAGGCGCTTTAGAGGTTGCGGTGGCACTACGGTTAAGGCGGTGCTCTGGAGCGAACGGTGGCCGAACAAAAATTAATGGCTTAGGGCATGATAGTATAGCATGGGCATCGGGGAGTCGAGCACTCGGGCTTTTGTTTCGCCGTGTCCTGGCATATCTCGCATGTATCCGACACGTATCCATATGTGTCAGAAATGTGTCCTTTTTAATTCCAGATACGTGCAGGATACGCAAGCAACAATATCATTATCGTATCCATATCCAATACGTATATGATACAAATATGACAACCAATTTGTCATATCCATGCTTTCTAGGTTAGTACTTACATTCAATTATATGTGGCCCATATGATTATTAGTGGGTAACAAAATATGAGTTATCTAATCTCTTGTTGGTCAATGAATGAAAGTGATAACCACCTTGATGGGGAGTAGTTACCACTCTTAAAATCAAGAGGAATGGTAATCTCTTCACCCGCTCTCTCTTGTACTTGCTTTTTCCATCTCCTTCAAGCGATATTAAGATAAGGGTCACAGGAGAAAAATCTCGGAGTTTCATCACGTCATTAATCAAGAAAAGCCTTTAAATTCACGGTGCAATACTATAGAAGGAGGTATGTGTTAGAAGTGGGCATAGAGCCCACTTTGTATTGAATGATAATCACACATGTGGAATTGGGTGAAGGACTGAATAGTCCCACATCGCATAGAAGAAGGTGATATTGTTGGTATATAAGGCAAAAGTTTGGCCTTTCAAGTTAGGCCCTTGGGCCACCCCACTTTTGTGGGGGAGAGACATGTTGGACCCATGCACCTAGGTGGGCTAACCCACACGCGCGCGGCACCGGCTCGGCTCGGTTCGGTTCGCACGCGCGGCTGGGTTGGGTCAACAAGACAATTATTTTTGGGACAAATTCATTTGTTTTGGTTTTATTGGGTCCGGTTTTCTTTTCACTTAGAATGTGACCATTAACGGATGGACGCATCCATTTGAACGGGATGTCTTCAACGGGATTTCTCATAAAATCATGGAAAACAGTTTTCTGCATACACAGATTTCTGGATTTCGTCTTCTTTCCCTTTATGCTTTTTGTGATAGCATTCCATACTGTGGTTCGCCGCATGTACTGTGTTGGAGGTGCTCCTACAGTACGTGGTTGATCGTCTTATCTTGGGAGGAAGACGCCCAAGAGCCCTATGCACTGATAAAGAGGGCGAATTCTGTCGTAAGGACAAAGTGATTTGCTTAATTCGATCATCAACACTTCTACTAACAATTTTATTATCATATTTGTAAAGGTATGCAGATTATATCCTTAAGACAGTGACAGTAAGTAATAACAATCTTAAGACAGAATTCCTTTCATTACTGTACTGTAATTTTTTTTACTGAGATTATCTTCTGTTATTTGTAAAGAAATAGTTGCTGAAGGTACCAACCTGACTTTAGTACTTATTCCCACTCCGGTGAATGCTCCTGTTCAAGTTAAAGGGAAAAAACCAGAAAAGTTCAGTGGTACGGATTTCAAAAGATGGCAACAGAAAATGTTGTTCTATCTTACCACGCTGAATTTGGCCCGATTCCTTCAAGAGGAAGTACTTGTTCTCACTGAGGAGAAACGGGATGACAAAACTGCTGTTGCGGCAGTAGATGCATGGAAACATGCGGATTTCTTATGCCGAAATTACATCCTTAATGGGTTGGACAACATATTATATAATGTGTACAGTTTGATGATAAGTGCTAAGATACTGTGGGAGTCTTTAGACAAGAAGTACAAGACAGAAGATGCTGGAACGAAGAAATTCGTGGTCGGCAAATTTTTGGACTTCAAAATGATAGACTCTAAGATAGTGATCAATCAAGTTCAAGAACTCCAAATTATCCTGCATGATATTTATGCAGTAGACATGACTTTAAGTGAGTCTTTCCAGGTGACAGCAATAATAGAAAAACTACCACCATTCTGGAAGGATTTTAGTACTACTTAAAGCATAAGAGAAAGGAGATAAACATCCGAGGTTAAGGATTAAAGAGGACAACCGTACTTCTGAAAAGAAAACCAAGGGTCATGGCATGGAAGCCAAAGTCCACGTTGTGGAACAAGGGCATAAAAGTAAGAACTTCAACAACAAGAAGAGGAAGCATCCTGCTGGACAGTCAAACAATGACTCCAACAAAGCCAAGTTCAAGAGCAAGTGCTATGTATGTGACAATGTGGGCCACAAGGCTAAGGATTGTCGCAAATGGAAGAAACAAGATGATTCTAAGAAGAAGAATGCACAAGTCCACATGACTGAAGTGGAGAATCTCTCCACCAATGTGAATGACATCAACCTTTCCGATGTTATGTCGGAAGTGAACATGGTCACGAATGCTAAAGAATGGTGGGTGGACACCAGGGCTACTCATCATGTGTGCTCAAACAGGAAGATGTTCTCTACTAATCACTCTATGGAAAATAGCGAACAACTATTTATAGGCAACTTTTCTACTGCAAAGGTTGAAGGAATTGGAAAGGTGGTGCTCAAGATGACTTCGGGCAAGGAACTCACACTCAACAATGTGCTATATGTGCCAAAAATTCGAAAGAATTTAGTGTCTGGATCATTGCTGAGCAAGAGTGGGTTCAACTTGATGTTTGAGTTAGATAAATTTGTTTTGACTAAGGGTGAGTTGTATGTGAGAAAATGGTACCTTAATAAGGGGCTTTTCAAGCTCAATGTATTAACTATTGTACCTGTTGTTAATATTAATGAGAATGCTTCTTCCTCTTATATGATTGAGTCATGTGATGTGTGGCATGGTAGATTACGACATGTTAATTATGACGCTTTATGAAGATTGATTAATATAGAATATCTGCCTAAATATAATATTGACTCTAATTATAAATGTGAAACTTGTGTGGAATCAAAATTAACAAGGAAATCTTTCCAAAGTATTGAGAGATGTATTGAACCTATTGAGTTAATTCAGAGCGATGTCTGTGACTTAAAACTTGTTCAAACAAGAGCAGGTAAAAAGTATTTTATTATATTTATTGACGATTGCACTCGTTATTATTATATATACTTGCTGAGAAGTAAAGATGAGGCAATAAACATGTTTATATTATATAAAACAAAGGTTGAGAATCAACTTGGTAAGAAAATAAAAGTTCTAAGAAGTGATAGAGGTGGGGAATATGAATCACCTTTTGGTGAATTCTGTTCACAACATGGTATTATACACCAAACTACGACACCTTATTCACCACAGCAAAATGGAATTGTTGAACGGAAAAATAAAACTTTGAAAGAAATGATGAATGCCATGTTAATAAGTTCTGGGTTACCCCAGAACATGTGGGGGGAAGCTTTACTTGCAGTAAATTATATTCTCAATAAAATACCTCATAAGAAAACCATGCAAACACCATATGAATTATGGAAAGGTCGAAAGTCTTCCTACAAATTTTTAAAGGTGTGGGGGTGTCTAGCGAAAGTGGCGGTCCCTAATCCCAAGAGGATTAATATCAGGGTTACTACCCTGATAAGCCATATTGTGTGGTGTGTGTGATAGAACAGAGAATTCAAACAAAGGATTCCCAATCAAAATAGCAAAATTATCTCTAACCAATCTTCCACTGGTATCTCTATTCCACGAGTGCATGCACAAGTAACAGAAATTTCAAAAAAGAGATATGGAACGAAGTTACCAAATTTGAAGAAAAATCCAATGAAAAGCTTTTTGTTCCAGATAGCTTTAGAATATTCCAAATGTCCTACAAAATAAGCAAGCTAAATTAAACTAAGAATAAAAATTAACTAAACTATGCTAGAAAAAAATAAACTAATTGAAAGATTAATCCTAAACTTCACTCCCCGGCAGCAGTGCCAAAATTTGATCTAACCCCAAAATAGGTTGACAAATTGTAATATATACTCGGTAAGTCCAAGGTCGAACCACAGGGAATGATGTAGGATTATTCTACTCCAAACTAATCTAAACACTACTTAGCTTAGCAAATTAAGATTTGTATTAGGAAATTTTGTAGAGAAATTGTAATTTAATTAACTACTAAAATGACGATTAAAAATATAATTAAAATTATCTAGAGATAGGAAAGATAATCGATGAGAGATATCAAAGCATCAAGGATCAATTATTTAATTAATACTCTACAGCTATTTAATTACGCAATTAGATTCAAATACTGATTTGACCTAATCGGAAGATATTTCATTCACGTTCATCATAACCATTAACATAAAAATATCGATCGAATATTTATCATTAATAAGCTCAGTCTACTAATCACAGGGAATTATAAGTATTCGCCATACCTTACGTTAACGACAAATCAAATAATTGTATAGATTATGACTCTACCAAAACATCACATTCAACCAAATAAGCATTAAACACTTCTTTATAAACGTAGAAATACTAACTAAATAACGTCACCTCTAGCTTTGACAAAAGATTTAGCTATTCATATTCAAGAGAAAAATCAAATTTGGAAGAAATTGCATCGGAGAAAAACACTGTAGCAGTTTTACTATTTACGGGGTACTGTAGCAGTTAATGTAGCAAATCACTGTTCACAGCACTGTTCATCGTCTTCTTCAAATGCCGGTTACTGTAGCAATTTCGAAAGTACTGTCCATGAAAGCAAAATTCTGACTCTCTTCCTCAAATCACTTCTCTTCTCTCCACCGATTGATTTCCCTCTTCTTCCTCTTCGATTTTCGGCCAAATCACGACCCAAACACCAAAAAACGAAGCTCTATTTTTTTTCAAAACAGAGTCCAGTTCGTTCACACCAATCCGTCACGCCAGTGGCCACCATTAAAGCATCGCCGCCGTTGTTGGAGCTGCCGGAATCCAGGGCCACTGTTGTTGCCATCACCGGCGAACTCTGCCCTCGTACCACCGGCGCTCGAGCGCTGTGTTTCATTTCTGTTCGACACCCGAGCCGATGGCTTGGGTTGGTTTTGTTCTTTTTTATTTTTTTTCTTCGACCCAAACCGGACCAGCCGGTTCAATTCATTTTTTTTTCTTTTCAATCAAATAAAACCTGTCTAAGCAATCTCAACCACCGGATCAAATCTGCATGTCCGTATTTTAATTTCGCGCCCGTCTTCTCTTAAGTGACTCATCAACGGTTCAGATCTTCAATACGCGTGATATCAGCTCTTAGGTCACTTTGGCACTTCAAAACACGTCTAATGCGCTCTTCTACTACCGATCTGCAATTCACATTTTTTAAACCTGCAATAACAAAGCCAAACTAAAATTAGACGCATAATAAAAATATGATTCCTTAAATTCTTTAATGCATCTAAAATAGTTAATTAGAGTAATTTAATTATTAATCCCCTAATTACTATCCTAATCATAAATAACCCATTTTATTCATGTTTTATCACAAAAACTACACTAGCATATAGGTAAATAAGGCATATAAATATGTATATTTTATGCTTATCAGCTAGAACATTAAAGTACTTTGGTCCAAACTTTCTAACTTATTTGTTAGAAAATTAGTCTCAAAGCTTTAAGTAAGCCATGTCCTCTCCTAAAGCACAATATTGGAAGGAGGCAGTAAATTGTGAAATTGAATCCTTTATGCAAAATCCTACTTGGGAGTTGGTAGATTTACCACCAGGGAGTAAACCTCTAGGATACAAGTGGATATTCAAGAGGAAGATGAAGGCTGATGGATCAATTGAAAAATATAAAGCGAGACTTGTTATCAAAGGATATAAGCAAAATGAAGGTCAAGATTATTTTGATACATATTCACCAGTCATAAGAATAACTTCCATTAGGATGTTAATCGCTATTGCTGCTTTGTATAACCTTAAAATACATCAAATGGATGTGAAAACAACATTCTGAATGGTGACTTGAATGAGGAAATATATATGCAACAACCTGAAGGGTTTGTTGTACCGGGACAAGAAAACAAAGTGTGCAGACTTGTTAAATCTCTCTATGGGCTTAAACAAACACCTAAGAAATGACATGAAAAATTTGACAAAATGATGATGTCAAATGGATTCAAAATCAATGAATGTGCCAAATGTGTTTATGTCAAAGAAAGACTTGATGGCTATGTGATTGTATGCCTATATGTGGATGATATGCTCATTACTGGTAGTAATGATGATATCATTAAAGCTACTAAGAGGATATGGGTGTTGCAAATGTTATACAAGGGATGAAAATCACTAGAACATCTGATGGATATGTATTATCTCAATCTCATTACATTACATTACAAAAATCCTAGAAAAATTTGATGAGAATGATAATCATCTAGCGAGAACACATGTGGATGTGACATTGCACTTAAGCAAAAACACGGGTGAGAGCATATCACAACTTCAATATTCTCAAATTATTGGAAGTCTCAATTATATCATGAATTGTACGAGACCGGACATAGCATACTCAGTCAGTAAATTGAGTAGATATAATAGCAACCCAGGGGTAGACCACTGGAAGGCTGTAGTCATGGTTCTTAGATATCTAAGATATACCTTGAACTATGGACTGCACTATACAAGGTATCCAGCAGTACTAGAGGGTTACTGTGATGCAAATTGGATATCTGATACAAAAGACTCCAAATCCATAAGTGGATATGTCTTTACTCTTAGAGGTGCAGCAGTGTCTTGGAAATCTTATAAACAAACGTGCATAGCAAGATCCACCATGGAATCAGAATTCATTGCACTTGATAAAGCAGGCGAAGAGGCTAAGTGGCTTCGTCATTTTTTAGAGGATATTCCAATGTGGGAGAAATTTGTGCCACCTATATGTATCTATTGTGATAGTCAATCTGCTATAGGTAGAGCACAAAGTAACTTGTATAATGGTAAGTTTCGACACATACGTCGGAGACATAATACCATAAAATAACTACTCTATAGTGGAATAATTTCCATTGAGTATGTTAGGTCAAAAGAAAATATTGTAGATCCACTTACTAAGGGTTTGACTAAAGAACAAGTGAGGAATTCATCGAGGGGAATGGGCTTGAAGCCTATACATTAAGAGTCGCCATAATAGCAACCCAACCTAGTTGACTAGAGATCCTAAGATCTAGGTTCAAAGAGACAACTAAATTGTGGGAGATTCAAGAGGAATCACTATTGAGATAAAATCTCGTTCCCATTCCTATGATGAGATAGTGATGCCTGCAGAGTGAATTAGGACAAACTTTGCTTTTAATGGTTCTCATAGCTTGAATTAGTTCGAGTGGGGTATTGTAGGATACTTCTAATGAGAATCACCTATATGAGTGTGAAGGGGCCACTTCTATGAGGATTTTAAGGTTAAATATTCTAGAGCACTCATGAAAACCAAGTTTGTTCAGGGCCGAAATGAACACAATCATAAGAACCACAGCATGTCTAAGAAGTAATTGTGTGAATTCTATTATCTTGGTTTACACAAATGGATGAACAGTCCAAGACATCACGTTCATTGATTAGCCAGTAAACCCGATAGTTTTCACACGGGAAGATTCAGAGCCAAAAGCTACCTTTCCACCATGCATGATCTTTTCAATATTTACTTTCACGATTTATCTGCATTATTTTGCATAGTTATCCAGCAAATTCTCATTTATGTGGGGGATTGTTAGAAGTGGGCATAGAGCCCACTTTGTACTGAATGAGAATCACACATGTGGAATTGGGTAAAGGAGTGAATAGTCCCACATCGCATAGAAGAAAGTGATATTGTTGGTATATAAGGCACAAGTTTGGCCTTTCAAGTTAGGCCCTTAGGCCACCCCACTTTTGTGGGGGAGAGACATGTTGGACCCATGCACCTAGGTGGGCTAACCCACACGCGCGCACCGCCGTCCGTTCGGCCGGTTCGGCTCGGTTCGGTTCAGTTTGCACACGCAGCTAGGTTGGGTTGGGTTGGGTTGGGTCAACAAGACAATTATTTTTTGGACAAATTCATTTGTTTTGGTTTTATTGGGTCTGGTTTTCTTTTCACTTAGAATGTGTCCGTTAACGGATGGATCCCTTTCTGCTTTCTGTGAGAGCATTCCATGTTGTGGTTCGCCGCATGTACTGTATTGGAGGTGCTTTTACAGTACGTGGTTGATCGTCTTATTTTGAGAGACAGACGGCCAAGAGTCCTAAGCACCGATAAGGAGGGCGAATTCTGTCTTAAGGACAAAGTGATTTGTTTGATTCGATCATCAACACTTCTACTAACAATTTCATTATCATATTTGTAAAGGTATGCAGATTATATCCTTAAGACACTGACAGTAAGTAATAACAATATGTATTTTAAACTCCTTGAATAAAGGACATCTCGTAATAATTGTATTATTGCATGTTCATCATATATAATGATTGCTTTCATTAAACTCCATAATGTATTCATGTGTATGTGTATTAATGAATCATGTAAATTCATGCTTATGTTCATCATCATTATGAGAATTTTAATGTCTACAAATTGATTTCAGAAAAGCCCTTCTATTAAAAAGACAAAACATATACACATTCAAGCAATGCAAATTTTCAATAAAAACAAACACAAAACAAACATAACAATGTTAGATCAATTCTAATTTCTAGGTAATGTGTCATACAACAATGCCAGGTACAATTTGTTTTGCTGGATCAATTCCAGGTACACGAGTACAATTCTTTTTACAATTTCACCGATAAAAAAACTAAAGAATTTCTATTGACATTTTCCTTGTGTGGTGAGAAGTATGCAATCTCTGAAAAATGTCTGTGTTGAAGTCTGAGGAAAGAAGTTCCTGATGTCAATGTAATTAGCATCGTAAGTCTCTGGCAGATCAATCCTCAAACTCCCCCATATGAAAGATCTCTAATTGTGTCAATATGCACTTTCTAATCCAATTTCTTATCCTGAGAGGCAAGGGCACTTTCAATAGCTGCTTCATATGTTTAACTATACATCGTACCAACAATTGCTTTGATCTTCTTTCCATTTTTGAAGAGAACGACAGTAGAAACCTTTTCAACTCCATTATCAACAGCAAGGTCGTAGTCCTCTTATGCATTAAGTCTAAAGAACTTGACCTTCTTCTAGTACTTAGGACCAACCTCCTCATCAATGACAGGGTTAACCATATTGTAAGGTCCACATCGACGTGTCCAGAACACAACAATGACAAGAGTATCGCTCTTTAGGACACATTCATCCCATGTTAATTCAGTAACTACAGCAGCTGAAGATAAAACCAGAGAAAAGCTATGTCAGATGAGCTATAAAAATGGAACTTAGAACTCAGGACAAGAAAATTAACATAAATTAACTATTGCACTTGGAAAAAACAATATCAATAACTAGTTTGTAATTATTCACAACAAGAAGTAACCACATGTTTTAAAAGTAAAAAAACCATCCTGGAAAACCCAAAGCCTGAAAAAAAATGAGTCCTGCAAATCCCATTGTAATCACTAACTAGCTTATTAACTTGAGGTTTTTCTTATTTTCCTTTCTCTTTACAGCATAAGGGTTTTATAGAAAAAGGACGTCATGTACTTGAGGTTATCTTTATTAACTCATAGAGTTCTCATAGTTATAGTCATAATCATAATCATAAACATAATCAAGTAGCGCATTTTCTCAACTATTTGGGGTCAACGACATGGATCTTACTCCTCCACTCAGGCCTGTTTTGGGCTGCCTCTTTTGTAAGAGATAGGTAAAGTCAAATCCTTTTTTATTAACTCCATCCAAATTCTCTTAGGTCTCTCTTTCCCTCTTTTGGCATTATTTACATGTATCCTTTCTAATCTTCTCATATGGGCATCTATTGGTCTTCTTTGCATATGCCCATACTAACGCAACCTACATTCCCTCAGCTTCTCACCTAAAGGAGCTACCCCTAAACTTTCCCGAATATATTCATTTCTAATCATATCTCTCATAGTTATCCCACTCATCCACCTTAGTATTCTCATTTCAGCTACATTCAACTTATCTATATGACTACTCTTTAGTGCCCAACACTCTGCTCCATAGAGTATTGCAAGCCTAATAGCTATCCTATAGAACTTGCCTTTAAGCCTTTTTGGAACACGCATATCACACAACACCCTCGAGGCTGCCCTCCACTTTACCCACCCCGTATTTATCCTATGCACCATATCACTATTAATATCCCCTTCTTTATGTATAATGGATCATAAGTAACGAAATTAATCACACTTTGACATTTTTTGCCCATTTATTTCAACTAAGGCTTTACCTATAATTTTACCTTCCTTAAAATTAAATTCCATGCACTCGGTTTTAGTCCTACTTATTTTGAAACCTTTTAATTCTAGAGCCTCCCTCCATAATTCTAGCTTCACATTCAAATCTATTTTACTCTCATCAATTAAAACTACATCATCACTATCTTGTAAATATCTAGTAAGCTCATCCATAACTAAAGCGAAAAGATAAGGACTTAAGGCTGACCCTTGATTAACTTATAGAGTTCTGGTCCAAATAAATGTCTGTACTTAGAAGACAATAGAGAACAAATATACAAAGATCTTAATAAGATCAACACTCCGGAAGCAAGTTCATAATCATAATCATAATCAAGTAGCGCCTTTTTCCAACTATTTGGGGTCGGCGACATGGATCTTACTCCTCCATTCAGGCATGTTTTGGGCTACCTCTTTTGTAAGAGATAGGTAAAGTCAAATATTTTTTTATTAACTCCATCCAAGTTCTCTTAGGTCCCCCTCTCCCTCTTTTTGCATCGTTTACATGCATCATTTCTAATCTTCTCACATGGGCATCTATTGGTCTTCTTTGCATATGCCCGTACCCACGCAACCTACATTCCTTCAGCTTCTCCCCAAAAGGAGCTACCCCTACACTCTCGTGAATATATTCAATTGTAATCATATCTCTCCTAGTTATCCCACTCATCCACCTTAACATTCATATCTCGGCTACATTCAACTTATCTATGTCTTCTCTTTGGTGCCCACCACTCTGCTCCATAGAGTATTGCAGGCCTAATGGCTGTCCTATAGAACTTGCCTTTAAGCTTTTTTAAAACATGCCTATCACACAACACTCCCAAGACTGCCCTCCACTTTACCCACTTCGCATTTATCTTATGCACCACATCACTATCAATATCCTCTTCTTTATAGATAATGAATCCTAAATAACGAAACTCTGGAAGCAAGTTCTTCCGCAAAAATATAACAAGCAGCGAAAGATGCCAAATTTTGTTTATAAGCATTGGGACCAATGTCACACATAAAAAAATTTGTTACATGTTCAAGTTTACAAAACCAATGTCCATTGGATAACCAGAGCGTTAAAAGGCACCAATATTCATTGAAATACCAGAACATGAAAAGGAACAAATAAAACTGAAAAAAAAATACGACTCTTTCCCGCCCAAAAAACATAAATAACCAAAAACAGCAATCAAAATAGAGGTCTTATTTCAAATTTGTTCATACTAGATGTTTGAAATGCCCTTATACTTCATGCCCATTTTAAAGCTAACAAAAGGGTGTAACATATTCAATGAACTTGGTTTCAGTAATTGCATAGTTAGATTAAAGCAGATACAATTACCTTAATTTAGTGAAAAAATGTAATTTCATTGGAATCACAAGTAGTTAAGCTGTTGTGCAATTTTTGTCCCATGTTTGGCTATGACTTTTATCCCATCACTGATTCGTTATGCTTTATCTATCATAAATGTATTATGTTCTCAAATCTGATTGCCAATTACTTATCAAAGGCATAAAAGCTAAAACTAGAAAATCTGAAACCATATAGTCCAAAGATTTTCTGGACAACTTTGCTACCCCAAGGAAAATGAACGCTTGCAAGGACTTAGAAAATGTTCTGTTCCAAAAATCTATCAAACTAATCCAATTTAACCAAAGAAAAATGACAGGTGCCTACTAATCAAACAGATATAATAAATACAAAAGATCAAAAGATAAGAAACCAAATTTGAAAACACAACAAAATAACCCGTGACATGGAGAAATAAAGCGAGTGCATGTGTACAGATCTAAATTCACACCATTCCTTTCAAATAAAAGAGATCAATGCAATAGAAAAGCTAAAAAATAGAGATCTCCTAGAATGAATGAGTGATATAGAAGAGACTAAAGACAATGGGAGCTTTCACAGGCTTGTCCATAGAAATCAACTTCTTCAAATATTAAAAGTTCCAGAGATCCATGTAAGACGCAAAATGTTACCGTCCAGTAGATAATCAAGAAATGATAACATATATTGACACGAGAAAGTCCATTCAGATGAAGAGGTCATTGCAGAGTTTTAAAAAAAATTCACATGCAAATTACTTTCAGATAAAGATGTCGCTCTAGAGTTCTAAACTACTAGGAAACTAAAGAGCAGAGATACTAACACAGAGGAAGTGAGAGAACAACCACATCCTCTTCTCAACTCCTAGAATGAAATACAGATATAGTAAAGACTAAGGGCAATGGGGGCTTCTAAAGACATAGTTCATAGAAATCAACTTGTTCAAAATTAAAGAAACGTACTACATGAGAATCCAAGTTATTCCACAGATACAAAACAACATATCGATCAAATAGCACGACTCTATGTAATTTCAAGAAAAATTCCTGCAAAGAACGCAAGCCATTTCCATACAATGCTCCAAGCAAACAACAAGTTCTATTCAAATTTCACACAATAAAATCAGGAACAAGACTACAACAGGATGAACACAAAGAAGAGACAAGACGAGGCATTTGAAGCTTACGGGACCAAGAGCTGTACTAATGAGCGATGATCTTTCCGGCGTGGAACGGCCTTATCTGAGGCAAGAAGAGGAAACGGCCGGCAAAGTGATGCAACCTGAATTCGAAACTCAGAAAATAACAATGATTTTGGTCCGAAAATGCCAATTGTATTGATGAAGATATGAGATTACACTTTCGGGTTTTCTGATTACAAAAACAGAGAAATACAAACAGAGAAAACAGAGTAAGAACTGTAAAGAAAGAATAGGAGAAATCTCACTAAATCCATAGTGAGACGACGACCAATTCCATGGCGTCTGAATGGATCAAAAACTAAGCTTCTTTGCAGCAAATTTCAATCCCTCAATATCAAGTAGAAGACCCGTAAGTCTGTTATTTCCCGTCGTTCCATTCGAAATCATACCTGAAATGACCATACTATCCCTATCTTTTAAGTTGTGCATAAATGTTTGATGTAATGCCTTAGAGAGCTGGCTACATCAGGACTCCCCTGCTTGAGAAAATAAACTCGTCCTCGAGTTAAGTATAGAATTTGCAGTTAAAGGAGGATAATAAGGACTCAAATCAGCAACATTAAAGGAATTGGAGATATTGAAGTTGGCTGGAAGATCTATAACATATGCATTGGTACCGAGCTTCTTAAGAATATGAAATGGTCCGAATCTGTGAGGAGCTAGTTTGGAATACTGTCCAACTGGGAAACGCTCTTTCCTGAGGTGTATCATCACAAAATCTCCAACCTGAAACTGTTGTTCTCGTTTATGCTTATGAGCATTGGATTTGTACTGATCAGTGGTGCGAATGAGCTGTGACTTAACTGATTGATGTATGTTCTGTAGCTGAGTCAAAGTCTCCACAGCAGAAGAACGCCCACCAGAGAATTTTGAAACGATAAGTAAATCAAGGGGATGATTAGGATTACGTCCATATATCACTTGAAAGGGAGAGTATCCAGTTGCTCTACTGACAGAAGAATTATGAGCATATTCAGCCTGGGGAAGAAGTATATCCCACTGCTTGGGATTAGGACCAGTAATACTCCTTAGAATGTTCCCAAGAACTCGATTAGTTACCTCAGTCTGTCCATCAGTCTGAGGATGGCAAGTAGAACTAAACTGCAACTTGGTGTTTAGATGATGCCAAAGTGTCTTCCAAAAATGAATGAGAAAACGAGAATCTCGATCTGAAGTAATCGAAAGTGGCACTCCATGTAATCGAACCACTTCTCGAAAGAATAATATAGCCACTTTGGTAGCATTTGTAGTTTTGAAACATGGGACAAAATGACTCATCTTAGAAAATCTATCAACTACAACCAGTATTGAGTCGACACCTCTTTTGGTTCTGGGAAGTCCTAAGATAAAGTCCATAGTTAGATCTTCCCAAGGGCCTGCTGGAATTGGCAATGGTGAGTAGAGTCATGTGTTGTTGACTGTTCCTTTAGACTGTTGACAAACAATGTAGTGTTTCACCACCTTGATGACATCTCTGCGACAGTGTGGCCAATAGAATTTAGATGAAACAAGTGTGTAGGTCTTATCCTTGCCAAAATGGCCTCCAAGACCTCCCTGATGAAGTTCAAGTATTAATTTGATTCTCAGAGAACTGTCAAGAATACAAAGAGTGGATCCTTTAAACAGAAAACCATCAAGAATAATGAAATCATTATATCTAGATTTGTGTTGTAGACAGGTCTCCCAAACTGTTTTGAAATCTGCATCAAAAGCATATAGTTCTTTGATACATTCGAAGCCAGAGACTTGAACTTGAAGTTGAGTAAGTAATGCATGCTTTCTACTGAGAACATCAACAACTATATTGGAATGACCAGCTTTGTGTTTGATAATAAAATTGTACTCTTGTAATTCAGTAACCCATTTGGCATGCATCCTATCCAACTTGGTCTGTCCTTGAAGATATTTTAAAGCTTGATGATTAGTATGAATAATAAACTCCTTGTGAATCAAATAATGGCGCCAATGCTTAAGAGATTGGACCAAGGCAAATAATTTCAGTTTATAAGTAGACCATTGAGATTGAGAAGAAGACAGCTTTTCACTATAGTATGCAATTGGTCTGCTTTCCTGTGTTAATACTGCTCCAATGCTAAGAGCTGAAGCATCACAATCTAATTCAAAGAGTTTTTCAAAATTAGGGAGTGCTAACACAGGTGCAGAACTGAGATTTTGTTTTAATATCTCAAAACTTCTCTGAGTATTTTCAGTCCACTTGTCACGCCCCGAAATCCCATACCTCGATCGAAGTGCGGAAGCCAATCAATGATATACATTTGGAGGTAGAGAATCTCGGGCGCGAGACCGAACAGTCGATTTCACCACCAATTACGATCATCTCAAAAGGATGTGTAATCGGTCACGCCCATAATCAGTGCAATACAAATACAAACATTAATGAATACTATGGAATGGAAATTTACTTAATAATACTGATAATAATCCATTTAAGAAAATCAAATCAATAAACCTATAAATCTATGGCACACAATTGCCATTAAATGTCATAAGCATCAAATAAGCAAAGCAAATAATATAAACTCTAAGTCTTCACGGCTCCTGCGACCGCTTCACTACTGCAACTTCTTGATCTCAAATTCCATTTGCGCCTGCATCAGAGGATGCATGAGTATTTCATAGAAACACTCAGTAGGATGTAAAAACCCACTGAATTAGGACAAACAATATAAATAGGATAAGAATAACAAAGGTTTATGAAGATGCCGCGACATCTGGACTAAACCAAGGATTTATACACCTGAAAGGTTAGTCGATAATAATTCCAACCCGCAAGTAGGGAAAATAACAATAAGGCTCCTACTACACATATGAGTAAGGAGGGAATGATAATCATATTAAAAAGCTCCAGACATTAAAAGTGAAAGGAGTACAATTTCTGCTCGCTGAACCGATCACCCGCAAGTGACTATACCAGAACCACCCTAGGGGTCCTCTTTTTGGAACCCTGCCATGCGTCTAGGATGCTGGCCCCACCAGTGCTTACGGACACGATGGGCGGAGATTGAAGACCTTCCGTAATGTCAACAATCTAACGTACGTATGTTGCCTCTTTTTGGGCAGTGTGGAACCGCAGTACCACAAATATTAGTGACCCCGCAAGATCAAGCAATGGCATAATGTGAGCATACTATGAATCCACTTCCGAAGAGAGTCCCGCAAGACCTCTAGTGGAGGAATCAATCAAATAATCATGATGAATAATAATTCAAAGAAATAGAGGCCGCAACGCTCTAACCACATAAGGTATCAATCACCGGAACAGACTCACATACAGAGTATAAGTAGGAATGTCACACAAAGAGAATAACACAATCCATACATACGTTCATGCTCAGCCCTAGATGGAAATTCATATAGGTCTTATTGAAATATATATATAAATCAGAGACAAGGTGTTAATGAGTCCTAGATGATTTGGATTCCAAACGGAACCTCAAACCGACACAAGCGCTTTATCTTCAAATACACGATTACGGTTTTCTTAACATAGGTATTACCCATCTATCATATTAACCATAACCCAACCTTACTGTGATAATCATAAGGATATAATCCAGTAATAGTTACTGACACGTCCTACCATCTTCACATCATATTAAGTGGTTTTACTTGAGTACTTAGTGTTTTCACTTGGATTCTGCTCACTGTCTTTTGCATAACAGTCCACTTCCGGCGGCTCCCAGACTCTGTACAGTTAATATTATCTTCTGAAATTTTTACTGAGAGTACCCTTATGAGTCTAGTTTCTAACCCACCGGTTTTATATTTTTCTGATATCATATGAATTAGTTATGAATTATTCACTGTCGACTGTCTGTGCAGAAACAGTTCTGGCCGAAAGTGAGAAACTTGATTAAACTTTAATATTCTTATTCCGAACCACTTATAGATGATAATATACTCATGATAGATGATAGTACTCCCCTCCTAGATCAATTACAGATCCTGGAATTAACTATAATTACCAAAAGATTCCCTTTTTATCATGTTTCTTCACATATAACACAATCTTAGACCATAATATCTTTCAACTAAATTGATTTAAGCAAAACGATCATTAAGGCATAAGACTCAATCATTAGACATCATAATCAGAACAATATCAGAACTTTTATCTTCTGTAAAATTAATAAAGCATCCATCTTTGATGTGATTTACCATCTAGACATGAAGCATGAAGGCATATATGCATGTATCGCAATACACATGGAAAGACAAGACATAAATCATTAATCCCGCAAGATTCAAAGCAATACTCCAAGGAAATCAGTAAGAACACTCATCATATAGTGTGAGCAATACTCCAAGGAATTTCCCATATCTTTTTACTCCGAACTCCAAATCACACAAAATTGGTGTCGTTGGAAAGCTCTTCTCACCAACTTTAATTTAAACACAGCACCACATGGTCAAATCAATCATTAAGAGGGTCAAATTTCAGTTTTAAGATACTTACTAATTTTTCGGATGTTACACCACTGGAATTTTTTTTTAAAACAGTCAGTGAGTGGTGCTGCAATTAAGCTGAACCCTCGAATGAATCTTCTATAGAAAGAGGCTAACTCCAAGAAACTTTGAAGCTGAAAGACAGTTGTTGGAATAGGCCACTTCTGTATTAATAACACTTTATTTTGATCCACATGAATTCCCATATCATTAATGATATATCCAAGAAAATTCAGCTTAGTGGTCACAAAACAACACTTCTGGATATTCAGAAATAGAACATTTTCTTTGAGTACTTCAAAAACTGCTTGTAGATGACTCAAATGATCTGAAATATGTCTGCTGTAAACTAAAACATCATCAAAATATACTACTGCACATTTGCCCAAGAAGGGTTTTAACACTTGATTCATTAGTCTCATGAATGTGCTAGGGGCATTAGACAAACCAAAAGGCATCACCAGCCATTCATAGAGTCCCTCTTTTGATTTAAAAGTTGTTTTCCATTCATCTCCTGGTTTGATTCGAATCTGATGATACCCACTTTTAAGATCGAGTTTAGAAAAAATTCGAGGTCCTTCCAATAAATTCTGCATGTCATCTAATCTGGGAATAAGAAAGCTGTATTTGTTGTGATTTTATTCATTGCTCTGCTATCAATACACATTCTCGAGGTTCCATCTTTTTTTGGAACCAACAAAGAAGGAACTGCACATGGACTTAAGCTTTCTCGAATAAAACCCTTTTCCAACGGTTCATCAATCTGCTGCTATAAAATACCATGTTCTATGGGGCTCATACGATAATGTGGAAGGTTGGGAATATTGGAACTAAGTATGAAATCTATAGCATGTTGAATATTTCTCATATGAGGAAGAGAATGAAAATTCTCAGGCATAAGACACTGATATTTTTCATAAAGAGGTTGAACATTGGAAGGAAAAGTTGTGGAAACAGGACTGTCTGAATCAGATGTCAGTACTGTGACTAAAGCCAACACCAAGTCAACTTGTTTCATAGTTTTTCCAATGTTTTGTAGCAAAAGAAAATGTTTTAAAGGGAAGACTGATCGTTTAAATATAAACCCTTGCAAGTGCACAAGGCAATTGTACTACGGCGAGTATTAAAGGGTTGTCGAACCTCAGGGACGGATTAATCTTTTACCAAATTCAAGAGAAGAAAAAGATGTAGTTTAATTAATTCTAAAGAAAGCAATGGACTTTATTTAATCTAACTGAGATTTAATCAATATGGAGAAATATCATGGCAAAGAATCCACCACTAGACATGCAATTACTACTCTTAATTATTATTAAGCATAAGTTAACATGATATGGTAATTCATGTTCATGGTCAGACACACAAATCACAATGAATTCACTCACGTTCTTGGTCGGACACGAGAGTTCATCCACTAAAAATTAATGTAGATAATTCTATCCTTGGTCGGGCATAGAATTATCATTTGGGCTAATGATCCTATCCTTGGTCGGGCATAGAATTAACACCAGCCTACTTTTAGCTAAGCGCAGGAATTAAAAAGATCTAATTTCATGCGAATCAATCAAGTCTATGGTCAAGCACTCAAAAGAACTCATGAAATCGCATTAAGCATGAATCATAATCAACTTTATAGAATTAAACTATCAAGAGTAGCAATACACATCTAGGGCTTCATCAAGCCTTGACAAGGAATTTAGTTACACATAGAAAGGGAGAAAAGGAAAGCCTGTTTAAGTAGATCCATCGTCATGAATCTTTCTTCTTCTTTTTGCTCCAAAAGCTCCTTCTCTTCCTCCTCTCTAGCCTCCAAAGGGACTCAAAACTCTATTCTCTAATGCCCAATACGTTCTCCCTTAAGGCATATATATAGGGGTGAAGGAAAACCCTCAAATCCCCTTCCAAATCCAAGTCAAAATAGGCCTTATTTCAATTCTGCGTATACGGTGATCGATCACTTTTCTGGCCGATCGATCGCTTTGCGATCTATCGCTTCATTCCTTTGTTATTTTCTGCGTCGCGGCGATCTATCACTTTTGTGCCGATCGATCGCTTTGCATCAAAACGCAAATTCCAGTAGATACGATCGATCGCGTACACGTCCGATCGATCGGTTTACTATTCATTTGGCAGCACGATTTTCCAATAGTCATAATTTTTCGCTCCGAACTCCGAATTACGCGCGGTCAGTGGCGTTGGAAAGCTGACTTCTTGAATTTTAACATGAAGCTTGAATCAGTCCAATCTGATATGTGTACACGAAGTTATGAAGATTTAACCATTGAAGTCCGTTTTCACCTCATTTTTGTATATTACTCTTGTTTCCTACAAAAACCAAAAACTATATTAAAGTAGTAGTTATTCTAATCAAACACTAGCATAATCATAAGCTTAGGAGATAATAAAATGCATATTTCATGTATAGATCAAAGACCTGTGACTTACTTCAAGGTGTGAAATCAGAGGAAGAGGACAGGTAGTTTTCTGGTCCGTGGTTGATGTTCAGTATAGTGAACATGCTTTGTATTGACTGCATTCAATTTAGGTTGTAGAACTATTTTGACTCCCTCATTATAAAAGGTATATGTATTTAATCTACCGTTATGTATAGCTTCCACATCAAACTGCCAGGGTCTTCCTAACAATATTTGGCAAGCTGACATATCTAATACATCACAGGTAAGAATAGTTTTGTAATGTTTGCCAATAGAAAAAGGAAACTTACTGGTTTCTGAGACTGATTTGTCCAACATCTTTAATCCAACCTAATGAATATGGTTTTGAATGTTTCTCAGTTGGTATTTGTAGTTTGTCCACCATAGCTTTAACTATAATATTTTCAGAGCTTCCACCATCAATGATAACACTACAAATCTTTTGGTTAACCGTTCCTTGAATTCGAAAAATGTTGTACCTTTGTACTTGATCTTCAGAAACTACTGAACAAATCGGACGTTGTATCACCATGATTTGTGATTGCTCTTCCCAACTTATACCTTCATCCCCATCTTCTTCAACTACATTTTCCTCAGCAGGAATTGATTGATTGTCTGAATTCAACAGTGCAGTTGTAGTGTTCTTGTGGGGTTGATCTCTTAGAGGACATCTGTTAGATGTATGTCCTGGTTGCTGACATCTATAGCAAAGCCTTGGAGTAGGATAGGAAGAAGGATTTGGCATTGCTGCTGTACTGGAGACAGGAACATTTACTTTGTTTGTGGTAGTGATATTTCCTGGTTTTAAACTTTTGGAAGTACTTTGCTCAATCTCATTTACTTTCTGTCGGCTGCTACTGCCTGAATCATAAGTAGTTCTAGGAAAAGGATACCCTCTAGATGCAGGTTGAGAAGACAAAGACTCATGTCGAAAAGCTGCTTGTATAGATTCATTAAAAGAATGTAAAGTCTGATTGGCTAGTTTCAACTGCAGTTCATGCTTTAGTCCACCAGTGAATCTAACAATTTTCCGATCTTCTGATTCTTACAGATTATTTCTAGCTGACAATCTCTGAAATTCAGTGAGATAATCAGATACGGATCTATTTCCTTGTTTACAATCACGCAATTGTCTATATAAAATCTGCTCAAAATCCAAAGGTAAGAACCTACTTCTCATCATGCTTTTCATTCGGGACCAAGATTGTATAGGATGTTTTCCACTTTGGATTCTACTATTTTGAATTTGTTGCCACCAAGCAGCAACTCCTCCTTTCAACTTACAGGAAACCAATCTTACCTTGAAATCATCAGATACCTCCATACAGGTAAAATAGTTTTCAACTTCATAGATTCATTCTAAAAATTCTTCTTCATTGATCTGTCCACTATAGATAGGTAATTCCAATTTAGGACGAAATCTATACTGATCAATATGCATACCTCTTTGGTCAGTAGGAACAGATCGAATAGGATTTGTGGCCATTTCGTCTTCAACTTCACTGGAATAACTATTTCCTGTATTTGAAGTAGATATGTGCTGTCGATGAGGACTCATGGAAGAAGGTAGAGAAATTCCACTATTCATCCAAAAATTTCAGGGTGGTGAAGTTCTATTCAGATCCGGATTTCTCGGAGCTCCGAAATTTGCATTCAATAATTGCATCTGTTGAAGGAGCTGTTGCATCATTTACAACATCTGTTGTTGAACTGTAGCATTTTCACCAGAATCGTCGACCGCCATGGAAGACAACCAAGGTAGCTCTGATACCACTTGACGCAACCTGAATTCGAAACTCAGAAAATAACAATGATTTTGGTCCGAAAATGCCAATTGTATTGATGAAGATATGAGATTACACTTTCGGGTTTTCTGATTACAAAAACGGAGAAATACAAATAGAGAAAACAGAGTAAGAACTGTAAAGAAAGAACAGGAGAAATCTCACTGAATCCACAGTGAGACGACGACCAAATCCACGATGTCTGAATGGATCGAAAACCAAGCTTCTTTGCAGCAAATTTCAATTCCCCAATATCAAGTAGAAGACCCGTATTTATAACAGACAGTTAAGTCTATTATTTCCCGCCGTTCCATTCGAAATCATACCTGAAATGACCATACTGTCCCTATCTTTTAAGTTGTGCATAAATGTTTGATGTAATGCCTCAGAGAGCTGGCTACATCACGAAGCCTGGAGCCTTAGTCGCCCTCATCGGCGGAGCAGGAGGCGGCGATTTTTCCAGCGAAGAGCGGCCTCATCTGAGGTAGGAAGAGGGAACGACCAGCAAAGCCTGGAGCCTCAGTCGCCCTCAACGGCGGAGCAGGAGGCGGCAGGGCAGCAGGGGAGGAGCTCGTGGTGGCGGGAGGTGCACGATAAGGAGGGCGGCGCACGATAAGTGATGGCCATGCCCGGGAAATTCGGGAAAATACGGAGGAACGGGATGGGATTTGGGAAGAGGGATGGAGCTCTCATTTTTTTGGTTTTTCCGAAATTTCAGGAACCCAAAAGGCCGAAACAACAGTCTGACTGGGTCTTTTGAGCTGCATTTATACTCCCTCCTTCCACTATTGCATGTCTGTATTAGAAATAAAAAAATGGTTCACTTCATCATCATTGTACGCCTTATCCAGCTACCAGGGGTCGGCAGCATGGATTATATACTACATTTGACTTTTATTGGAATCAAAATAATACAAAATCCATAAAAGAAACATAGTAACAAATTTTTACGCCGGATGCCCTTCCTGACGCAACCCTGCGAAGAAGAGACAATGATAAGAAGATTCAACATCATCATATTTATTATACACTTTTTCAAATATGTGGATTGATTTCATGATATAATGATTGCACATGAAATATTAATATAGCCATCTTCCATCACAAAGCTGGTAACAATGAAAACTAGTAGCTTTTACATTGGAGCATGGCTAAAAAAATGATTCACTTGTTCTTAATTTCTCTTTATAACCCCACTGAAATTCCCATGAAATTGGATCAGGCCAATCAAAAGGGAGACATTATTTGGTGTCCTGGGAGCCGTCGATCTCGGCGCACACGCTTTACGCGAAACATTAACTTGTAAGGTAAGCTTCTTCTTTCTTGTGCATGTATGTTATTAAGGGAACTAAATCCCAGTCTGAGATTCTCTGTAATATTCTCTCATGATCTACTCCCAATCTGGGATCCTCTGTAATATTCTCACATGATCTACAGGGATTCACCCCGGATTTGTCTCCATGGGTCTTCCCTATAAATACTGTACACAACACAGGTCTTTATATCATTGAAAATTCTCTTTGTTCTCATGGTATCATGAGCCAGACCAGGCTAACGCCTAAGACAACGTGCGCCATTCGTTTTTTTCCCGTTTCTCCCCTCACTCTCTGTCCCATCACCCTCGGTCCTCGAGCCCATCACCTTGCCTCGAGCCTCGAGCTCATCACCTTCCTCGAGACCACCCTTCCCTTCCCTTCCCATTCCTCTCCCTCATCTCCCTCACTCTTGTGTTTTCACTATTCCTCACCGCCGGCTACTCTCCTCCGGCCATCGCTAACCTCGTCGCCGTTCGCTTCTCTATTCGCCGGTTGCTAGCCTCCTCGCCGGCTACTTCCCCTGTCCGCTCGCCGTCGCCCACAGCCCCTTCTCCCCTCGCCCTGCTCCGTGTCTTCCCCCCCTGCCCCGTCGCCCTGTCGCCCAGTCGCCTCCTCCCTCTCCGCCTCACTTCTTTCTGATCACCCTCCCCGACCCGCCACTTCCTCCGGCCACATTCACACACAACAAAAAAAAAACCTACCTTTCTTCCTACAGTCGCCTCGCCGGCTCGTCCTCCTCCTTCCCATGGATCACCCTCCCACCGCGGCCGATTTCCTCCAATCAGTTCCCACCTCGATAAAATTCATCGTCTCCAACCTGTCCAGCCTGATCACCGTCCGCCTCGACGACTCCAACTTCCTGGTCTGGCGCACGACCACCGCCTCCGTCTTGGCCGCCTACCATCTCCTCCCCTATCTCGACGGCTCTCTGCCATGCCCCTCGTCGGCCGACTCATCTGCTCGCCCCTCTTACTCAGAATGGCTCGCCACAGATCATCACCTTCTGGTCTTTCTCAGCGCCACCATCGAGCCGCAGCTCGTTCGTCACTTCCTCACTCACACAACCGCCGCTGCACTGTGGAACGCCGTCGCTACTCGGTACCTGTCAGCTTCTCCGGCAACGGTCATCCATCTCATGGGTGAGCTCCGCCAGTGTCGCTTTGGCTCCACCGGGATGGCGGCCTATCTTGACCAGCTCCGGCAGTTGGTCGACCAACTGGCTGCCGTTGGAGTTCTGCTCAATGATGCTGACTTGCTCCACCAGACGCTCGTCGGGCTTCCTCCAGACTACGCAACCTTCGCCGCCGGAATTCGTGCCCATGGCGCCCTCGTCCCCGTTGCCGAACTGTGGAACCTCCTCCTCGCCGAGGAAGCCGCTCTCAAACTCCAACAAACTGCCCCCGCCGGACCGCCGCTCGCACATCCTACGGCACTTCACGTCGCCACTGTCAACTCCACTTCCGTCCCCAGCCCACATGCCCTCCTGGGTCCTCTCACAGCGGCCCTAAGTCAACTCCTCCTCGGCCCTCACTCAGGTGCCCCTCCGGCCACCACGGCCCCCTCACCGGCTACTGCCTATGCAGCTCAGGGACTCCTCCCCACTCCCCCTGTAACACCCTCTCGCCCTCCCCGCCCCAATCTTCGCCGCGGGGGTGGGGGTTACCCGCGACACGGCCGTGGACGTGGTGGATTCCGTCCCCCTCGCCACTCCTGCCAAATATGTGGGTCCTTTGACCATAGTGCCCCAAAATGTGGTGCCCGCTACAACGCCTCCTACATGGGTCCAAACGGGAACCGTGCCATTGCCATGACCGCGCAAGCAAATGGTGGGGCTCAATGCCCCTCAAACTGGCTACTCGATTCCGGTACAAGCGAACACATTACCCCGGATGCGACCCAACTCACTTCCCCCTCTCCCTACCCTGGCCCTCCTTATGTCAACATAGGTAACGGTAAATCCCTCCCTGTCTCCTCTACCGGAAGCTCCTCCCTAACTCTCCCCCACTCTAAACTCCACCTTTCTACCGTCCTCCACACTCCCTCCATTGCTCACAACCTTCTCTCTGTCCACAAACTTGCACGTGACAATGATTGCTCCCTAACCTTCTCTGCCTCTGATGTGTCTATCTAGGATAACAAGATTGGTCACCTCCTCTATCACGGTCCAAGTCAGAATGACGTCTACCCCCTCTCTATTACAATCCCAAGTGCCTTCACTGCTACTACCTCCTCCTCCATCATCTGGCATCAACGACTCGGACACCCAGCCTCCACCACTTTTCAGACCATTGTTTCCTCATTTCCTTTCCATGTTTCCAAAATAAAACACTTAGAGTGTAATAGTTGCCATGTTAGCAAATCACATAAATTGCCCTTTTCAAAGTCTCATCGCTCCACCACTCGTCCTCTCCAACTCATCCACTCCGATCTCTGGGGACCATCTCCCGTCACCTCTTTTCTTGGCTATCGATACTACATCATCTTTATAGATGACTTCACACGCTATACTTGGCTTTACCCCCTCAAACTCAAGTCTGATGCCTTTGCCACCTTCCTTACCTTCCAATCCATGGCTGAAAATGCATTCCCCCATCGTATCACCACCTTCCGTTCTGACAACGGCCGTGAATTTGTCAATTCCCATTTCACCTCTCACTTCCACACCCACGGGATCACTCATCAATTCTCTTGCCCTCATACACCTGAACAAAATGGGGTCGTTGAACGCAAACATCGCCACATTATTGAAACCACCCTTACCCTACTCACTTCCGCCCACTTGCCTCCCACCTATTGGGTCGATGTCGTCTGTACCGCCACCTACCTCATTAATATGCTTCCCTCCCCCATACTCCATCATGCCTCCCCCTACCAACTACTTCATAATACCCCACCCGACTACTCTCACCTCCGCGTCTTTGGCTGTCGATGCTACCCATGGACTCGCCCCTACTCCCAACACAAATTAGAAGTCCGGTCCGTCCCTTGTGTCTTCATCGGCTACTGTCCCACTACCAAAGGCTATAGGTGCCTCGACCCTTCTACTCATCGCGTTTACATCTCTCGTCATGTCCGCTTCATTGAACATGACTTCCCCTTCCGCTCTCACTCCCCACTACCACCACCCCCCTCCTCCCCCCTTCTTCCCCCCCATCCTCTACCACCGGTACCTCCCTCTCACCCCTCATCATCTTCCTCATCCTCCCATCACATCCCATCCCCTCCCCCTCACCCTCCCCTTGACTCCTCACCTCTACCCCCTGTCTCCCCTACCCCCATCAATCCTTCCCCTGTCCCTACTCACCACATGATTACTCGCAGCAAAGCCGACATCTTCTGTCCTCGCATCCCTCTTTCTCTCACCACCCAAACCCCCCCTGAAACAGAACCTACCTCCTACCGCCTTGCCGCTCAGTTCCCAGAATGGTGTGTTGCCATGCGCTCTGAGTATAATGCCCTCATCAATCAAGGCACCTGGAGCCTCGTCCCACCCCCACCCAACTCCAACATCATTGGATGTCGATGGACCTATAAGATCAAGCGTGGCCCTGATGGTACCATTTCCAGATACAAGGCTCGCCTGGTTGCCAAAGGCTTTACTCAGGAAGAAGGCCATGACTATCATGAGACTTTTAGCTCAGTGCTCAAACCTTATACCATCCGCATTGTCCTCAGCCTTGCTCTTTCCCATGCTTGGGCCATCAAACAACTCGATGTCTCTAATGCTTTTCTTCATGGCACCATTTCTGAGGAACTCTACATGGCCCAACTCTCCCACCCTCACCACGTCTGTCACCTTCACAAAGCCCTCTATGGTCTCAAACAAGCCCCTCGCCAATGGTACGCCAAACTTTCCTCCTACTTAACCCATCTTGGCTTTCGGTCATGCCACGCCGACACATCCCTCTTCCTTCACCAACAAGGCTCCCAAGTCACTATCCTTGTCGTTTATGTCGATGATATTCTAATAACTGGCTCTCATGCTCCCTTCCTGGACCACATTATCTCTCTTCTTGGTCGTGCCTTTGCCGTCAAAGACCTGGGTCCCGTTCACCACTTTCTCGGTATTGAATTCACCACCACCCCAAATGGCCTCTTCCTCTCTCAAGCACACTATGCTCACGACATTCTCCATCGTGCCCAAATGGATCACTGCAAACCAACACCCACCCCTACCGGCCACAAACGACCCCCCACCTCCCCCACCGACCCCTTATTTCCTGACCCATCCCACTACAAAAGCATTGTCGGTGCCCTCCAATACCTTACAAACACCCGCCCCGACATTGCCTATGCCGTGAACTATGTCTGCCAACATATGCATAACCCCACCATTACACACTACATGGCTGTTAAGCGGATCCTCAGGTATCTTCAAGGCACTCTGTCCCGTGGTCTTCTCTTCCAACCCGGAGCCTCTACTCTTACTGCCTACTCCGACTCTGACTGGGCCGGCGACCCCCTTGATCGAAGGTCCGTCACCGGATACTGCGTCTTCATGGGCCCCAACCTTATCATTTGGAAATCTAAAAAGCAAGCCACAGTTTCCCGCTCCTCCACTGAAGCAGAGTATCGTGCGCTCTCCTCCACAGCCACCGAAATTGTCTGGGCCTCTATGGTTCTCAACTTTCTAGGTATCTCACCTCCTCGCACGCCAACACTATTGTGTGACAATCAGTCCGCCATTGCCCTCACCGCCAACCCAGTCTTCCACGCTCGCACCAAACACATTGAGATTGATCATCACTATATTCGGGAACAAGTTCTCGCTGGCCACATGGAGGTTCGCCATGTCTCATCTAAAGATCAACTTGCAGACATACTTACCAAGCCGCTGTCCATCGCTCAATTTCAGTCTCTCACTACCAAACTCACGGCTACTCACCCGCCCTGAGTTTGCAGGGGTGTATTAAGGGAACTAAATCCCAATCTGAGATTCTCTGTAATATTCTCTCATGATCTACTCCCAATCTGGGATCCTTTGTAATATTCTCTCATGATCTACTCCCAATCTGGGATCCTCTGTAATATTCTCACATGATCTACAGGGATTCACCCCGGATTTGTCTCCATGGGTCTTCCCTATAAATACTGTACACAACACAGGTCTTTGTATCATTGAAAATTCTCTTTGTTCTCATATGTAATTGTTTTCTGTTGCATTCCATGCTTACTGATTTTGTTCCTGTTAGTCTCACTTTATAATGGGAGGATTGCTATAAAGACTTGTCGCAAAACTATGATGGCGGGCTGGATACACTTGACTCCAGTGAAGACAATGAAATGAAGGACCACAATGATGCAGCAGAAGGAGAAAACCTTCCACCTGGTTCTTATGAGATTTTACAGTTAGAGAAGGATGAAATTCTTGCAGCACATACTCACTTGTGTCCAATATGTGGTAAGGGTTTCAAGAGATGCAAATTTGAGGATGCACATGAGGGGCCATGCTGATGAATACAAGACTCTGGCTGCACTTTCCAAGCCCCACATGGATTCGAACTTGGAGCCTGTTTTCATAAGACCTACTCATGTCCTTTTGTTGGATGTAAGAGGAACAAGGATGACAAGAAATTCCAACCTCTGGAAACAATTTTGAGTGTGAAAAATCATTACAAGAGAAGCCACTGTCACAAAAGCTACACTTGCAGCAGATGCAAGTCAAGAAATTTTCTGTCATTGCTGATTTAAAGACGCATGAAAAGCATTGTGGGCTCTTGTGGGGACGACTTTCTCAAGGAAAGACAAATTGTTTGGACATGTAGTTCTATTTCATGGGCACTCACCAGTGGTCCTCATGGATGAAGTTAAAAGTTCTGAGGCATCACAGATACGGCAAGCAAGTGAAGCAATAGCAGGCAGCAGCAGCAGCGCTTCCAAGGAATTTGATTTCGGGGCATGGAGCTCTAGTTTAAAGAGTTTTGAAGAGCCTGGATGCATCTCTGTCGGTGACTGCCACACATATAACTCAACAAGGCTATGAATCAGTGAAAACCCATATTCTTTTATCCTTTCTGAATCCTGTACTTTTACCGTAGGAACTAGCAATAACTCCAGTTCCAACATCCTTTAATTTGTAATGTTACGTATCAATAAATTGTTTTCACTCTTTTATCCTGCATTTCTATCGTTTTTGACATGCTAATGTGTATTTTGCTTCTGTAGTCATCCTAGTGTGTATTTAGAATCAATTAGTTGTTGACATATAATGTTGTGGTGGGATGCAGTGTTCTCATTGCCAAAACGTGAGGTAAGTGATTTTGGCAGCTCTGGTCATAATTGGACAGTATAGATTGGCACACTGAGGAGAAGATGCAAACAGAGTTTAAGAAAATGTCCCCGAGGTAGAAGTAACCATTCAAATATATAGGCGATCTGAGTTCTTTCATTTGAATTGCAAGAATAAGCAGGAGAGATGACTAGCCTAGGAGAAAGCAGGACTGTAAGAATGATTTTTTACCGTGTCGAATTTTCTAACACTCACAGAACTTATGCCATAAGTTTCACTAGGGCAAGTTACCATCCTCACATTGTTCATATTTAACTAATTCGAAGTAAGTGTCCAACTTTGTAACATTCCAGACAGGCCATAATAGTGCATTTATACGCATAATTGGAGTCAGGAAAACAAAAAAAGGCTATCATCATTGACAAAAACATGTAGTGCACTTGAAGGCTCAAAGCAAGCCATATTTCTGACCGTCTGTAGTGAGAATTATGGAGAAAACAAAAACAAAAAATCAACCGTTCAAACAACCTGAACACTTTGCCCATAGTGAGAATTATGGAGAAGTATGAGTTTCAAGCCCTTGGCACTCTCTCCTACCTTCGGTGTCTTCCTTACGTTTGGCCAGCAGTGGCTATAGTTTTGCTTCAGAGCAGCTGCTTCATCCAAGGAAGACCAGGTGAGACCTCTCGGACTACTGTCTGTCCATAGGAACCTCTCGGAGTAAGGGTTCACCAGGCTTTCCCGAAAATCCTTCACCGTCTCACATATCAATCCCTGAAAGAAAAACAAAAATTCAACTCATTGTTAAACCCCTTTTCATGTTAGTTTGTCACAAAAAAAAAGTAAATTTTATATTACCTCTGCCATTGCTTTAATCTTTAAAGCGATGTCATTTGTGAGAAGGACAATCTGCCCATCGTTCTTAATTTTCCCAAAGTGAAGAGCACAATCAAGTATATGGTCTCCTGCTGTTGGGCTAACTATCTCCATGAAGCTGCCACATTTGGAGAAGGGTATAGAATTGGCAGTCAGGCTGCCAAGGTCATTAGTAGTTCCATCACTTAGCGAGGAGCGAGGAGAAGCAGGAGGAGTTGGTGGTACAGGTGCACTTTCTGCTGAGCTTTGCACGCTCATCCACCGACTAGCTTTCACCATACAGTCTTCAATCCATTGCAGTAGGGAAGAAGCCTGTTCTTCCTTTCTAAACCAGCTACCCTTCCTCTTAAGGCAATCTAATTCTCTTATCACTATAAATTGGGTAAAATAAAGGTAAATCAGAGGGGAATAAATAACTCAGATCTAGAATTATACTTGCAAAACTTCTTTTAATAGTAACACAGTATTACCCATTCTTGGAATGATAAGGCGTGTCCCTTTAAGGTCTTCCAATAGCTTCAACGATTTTCTGGACTCTTCATCAAGGAGACAGCTGGTATCTACCACCATGTTCCATATCTTCTTATAATCTCCTGCTTTAGGAACAGACTGGTCCACTGAATGATTCTGCAATAGATTCAAATAAATTTTCAATAAAGTTTTCTAAGTGCGCTGAATTGAAACCTGTATTACAACATTAGAAAGCTTTACAACTTACAGCATCACTGTGGTTGTCAACTCTGTTTTCTACGCAGCGATTAGAGTTAGAAGCCTTCCTAGCAGTATTCAGTATTGAAGTTGACCTGCTCTCGCTTTCTGAATTCAAAGAGAGAGACTGAAGGGGGATCCTATCAAATTTTCTATTCTTTGCCTTATCTAAGCTAGGTTTGTTTTGGTTCTCAGTGATTCTCATCTTCGTCTTGCGAGACTGGGAAATTGATGGAGTCTTGTTTTCCTTGTCAGAAGGGAATAACTCTTCTTCCATGTCTAAGTTCACCATTGCAAATGAAGATGGTGAGCTAATGAACTCCATATGCTTAGTTTGTTGAAGGTGGAAATTCACTTTTTGCTTCACTTTAAAACTGCAGCCTCCACCAGTTTCTGGAGTCATATTCTCCTTATCAGAAATAAATGACTCTTCTTCCATGTCCAGCCCTAAGAATAGAACCTTGCAGAAGGACTTTTCTTTCTTATCAGCTGTATCTATTCCGCTGTTTTCAACATTCTTCTTTCTTGATCCATTACGAACACCCCTAGCCATCTTAGTTCCACTTCGTCCAGTTTGAACCTTAATGAAGCTGGCAGATTTGCACCTTCGTGACCAGAGAGTCGATGAATCCCTTTGTTGCAAGCTTCTCAGAGGGCTTTGTTCTTCTTTCTCAGCTAGAACTTGCTTGAGAACAAGCACGCCTGGGCTAGGAAGCACCGATACGGATACGGCGATACGATACGATACGATACGGGTACGGCGATACGGCAATTTTCAAAAAGTCCCGATACGATACGTCGGGGATACGTTTTTGAAAAAATATTTTATATATTTTTAAAACACATTTTAGATTGGTCCTAGTGTCAAAACAAACAATAAGCATAATAAAGAAGAAAAATTTAAACCTAGCACCCTAATAGCCACCTATAGTAACTTCCATAATTTTGATAGAATTACACTATAATGACAACACAAACAATAATAATTATAAGTTATGAAATTAAACATTATAACTTATAATAGTTCCCCCTTTATGTATAGGAAACTGTTTTTTTTTTTTTTTTTTTTTAAGACAATACCGATACGCATGCAGCCGTATCGGTGGCGTATCCGTATCCGATACGTATCGGATACGGGTACGGGGGCAAATTCGGCGTATCGGTGCTTCCTAGCGCCTGGGCTTGCCTCTAGCATTTCCGGCTGAGAATTAGCTTCTGATAGTGCATTACCAGGCAGGGATGAACTCACAGATTCTGCCTCTGAAATTTCTCTCTGACCCAAAATCCTACTAGCTGGACTTGATATTTCTCCCTCCACCTCCTTTTGAGTTGACTGATCCAGTTCCATGGGAATTTCAGTGGCATCTCTTTCAGGAGCAATCACTTGGTCTGAAATCAAATCTCCAGAATTCTTTTGTTGTGGATCAGCTTCTGTAAACCCTGTCAATGGAACATCTATTTGACCCAAAATTCTACAAGCTGGACTTGTGTTCTCCCTGTCCCCCGTTTTATTGTCAGAATATTCCAGCTTGAAGGGCATTTCAGAGAGAAAATCAACTCCTTCAGAAGCCATTAATTGTTTAAAAACACAACTCTCTTCAGGGCTGGCCGCCTTCATTTCCAATTGGGAACTAGTATCAGAGCATAGCTTCAAAGACAGAGAAGAACTCACAGAATCGGTCATAGATATATCCTTCTGATCCCATAACGGGGGGCTTCCGTTCTCTCGAGCCGCCTCTCTACGATTGTCTCCCTCCTGATTAATAGGCATTTCGGCAGCAAATTCGTTCAGAAACCCAGGTGGCAGTGGCGGTGCCGAAGGAATCTGCACACCAATGCCAGCACTATTCTCTTCATCCGGCAATTGATTAGAATTCTCGTCCTAGTAGAAACGAATGAAACATCGATCAAATGCAAAACAACCCACGAAAAAAAACTAAATAAAGAAAAGAAAACAAGAACAAAGAACGAAACTTTCTTACCAGATGAATTTCCTGACTTTCTCCAAGGCATTCGTTGGATGCATTTGGTGGATACTCGATCTCATACGCTTCAGCCACAGAAACCCATTGCAATCTGTAGACTCTCGTGGAAGCTCCGAGTCGCAGCTCGTCCCCCTCCACGAGTTCTCTCGGAACCCTGGGCTCAACTCTCACCCCAGAAACCCACGTCCCATGAACTACAATCAAACAACTAAATCAAATTACATGAAAACAAGAAAAATAATTCATCAAGAAAACAAAACGAAGCGAATCCAAAACCTGAAGAGAGATCGATGACGGCGAGTTTCTGCGACGTGGGTTGCAGACGGAGCTCGATATGGAAGCGACTGATGCTGGGGTGATCGAGCACAATCTGGCAATCTGGGTGACGACCCACAAGCAGCGTAACCGCATCTTTCTCCGCCTCCTCGTCGTCGCCAGAGGAGCATCTGTTGAGTAGCGGAGGTGGGAGGTTGAGGAAGAGGTTCTTGAGGATGGAACCATTCTTCAGGACGGTGAAGAGGGGGATCTCGATTGTCTCCATTCCTTCCAAGTTCGCTTGCTCCATCGCCTCCAAGCTTCTCCTCTTCTTTGGTTTTCAAGGCGTTGGAAGAAATTCCTGAAAGAGAAATGAGAACTAACGGACAGCTATGAGCTCGCTCGCATTTATGAAGCGACCGTCGCGTGGGCCCAGGCACTATGCCCGTGTTATCACAGGGAGCGTCGTGCGGGCGGCCGTGGTACGCGAGCGGGCGTTATAATTTTGAAAGAGGAAGAGGGAATGACCGTTAAATATGACGTTGGTTTTTTGGCGGTGTTAAATTCGAAAAATGGACCGTTGGTCATGATATCGGTGAATAATGGCGTTTACCAGCTGTTTATGGAAGTGATTTAAACGTTTCGTTTGCGTTAATGATGTCATTTAAAAGTTAATTGGCTGCAAATGAGAATTCCAGGTAAACTGGAAACGGGATCAACCGGTGCTTTTTGTTTCCTCCCTCTTCCCCCACATTTCCTACCGGTTTGCTATGTCATTTAAAAGATGTGGACATATGCGATAGCAGTACACTAACATTACACGATTGCCTGCAATGCCTAACGTTCATCGATTACACGATAGAGGTGGGTACCGTGTAGTCGATAACACGAACGAGGTGCTCATTGAGTAATCGATTACATGAGCGCGCAGTCTATCGAGTAATCATGATAGCCATGTGGAAATGGATTACTTGATAGATGTGTGTACCGTGTACCCGATTACTTGATCGCCATCCAGTAATCGGGTACACGGTACACACATATATCGAGTAATCGATTACTCGATGTGTAACACCCGGAAAATTCGTAAGTATTTTAAAACCCAAATTTGACCCTCTTAATGTTTGATTTGGTCGAATTGTGCCTCGTGAAAATTAAAACTGGTGAGAAGAGCTTTCCAACGCCACCTATTATGTGCGATTTGGAGTTCGGAGTAAAAAGATATGGGAAATTGAATAAATATACCCGTAGATGCGATCGATCGCAATAAAACGATCGATCGGCATTTTGAACACGATCGATCGGCTTCGATCGGCTACGATCGGCGCCATCGCGCGATTGGTAATCAGGGCAGGACGATCGATCGCCGTATTGCCCGATCGATCGCCAGTTGCGGTCTGGCGAATTCTAACTAATTTTGAGGCGGATTTGTTTGGGAAAGATGTCATATCCTAACTAGACTTATATTGCACATTCCTAGGGTGATTTAGGGACTCTCCCATTGGTGGAAAGTGCCCAAGATATGGTAGAATTGATTGGGCAAAGATCTTCTAAAAACTCTATATAAACCCATAGAGTCTAGGCTTGTGCTTTTGGAAAACTAAACCCTAGAACGTCCAGAGGCTTTCCCCTCTCCTCCCCACGTTCATCCCTCTCTTAGAAGACCTCTTCTAGTGGGAATTGCTCAAGAGCTTGGATCGGGAAGCTTTGAAGGAAGCGGAGGATCGAACATCGCGTAGAAAGGCGACGTCGTTTGGTGATAAAGAGTAGGATGGTTTTTCCCTCTCTTCTTATTCTTTTCTCACACTATATGATGAGTGTTCTTACTGATTTCCTTGGAGTATTGCTTTGAATCTTGCGGGATTAATGATTTATGTCTTGTCTTTCCATGTGTATTGCGATACATGCATATATGCCTTCATGCTTCATGTCTAGATGGTAAATCACATCAAAGATGGATGCTTTATTAATTATTACAGAAGATAAAAGTTCTGATATTGTTCTGATTATGATGTCTAATGATTGAGTCTTATGCTTTAATGATCGATTTGCTTAAATTGACTTAATTGAAAGATATTTGGTCTAAGGTTGTGTTATATGGGGAGAAAACATGATAAAAAGGGAATCTTTTTGTAATTCTAGTTAATTCCAGGATCTGTAATTGATCTAGGAGGGGAGTACTATCATCTATCATGAGTATAATATCATCTATAAGTGGTACGGTATAAGTTAATTAAAGTTTAATCAAGTTTCTCACTTTCGGCCAGAACTGTTTCTGCACGGACAGTCGACAGTGAATAATTCATAACTAATTCATATGATATCATAAAAATATAAAACCGGTGGGGTTAGAAACTAGACTCATAAGGGTACTCTCAGTAAAAATTTCAGAAGATAATATTAACTGTACAGTGTCTGGGAGTCGCCGGAAGGGGACTGTTGTGCATAAGACAGTGAGCAGAATCTAAGTGAAAATACTATGTACTTAAGTAAAACCACTTAATAAGATGTGAAGATGATATGACGTGCTAGTAACTAATACTAGACTATATTCTTATGATTATCACAGTAAGGTTGGGTTATGGTTAATATGATAGATGGGTGATACCTATGTTAAGAATACCGTAATCGTGTATTTGAAGATAAAGCGTTTGTGTCGGTTTGAGGTTCCATTTGGAATCCAAATCATCTAGGACTCATTAATACCTTGTCTCTGATTTATATATTTCAATAAGACCTATATGATTTCCATCTAGGGCTGAGCATGAACGTATGTATGGATTGTGTTATTCTCTTTGTGTGACATTCCCACTTATACTCTGTATGTGAGTCTGTTCCGGTGATTGACACCTTATGTGGTTAGAGCGTTGCGGCCTCTATTTCTTTGAATTATTATTCATCATGATTATTTGATTGATTCCTCCACTAGAGGTCTTGCGGGATTTCTCCGGAAGTGGATTCATAGTATGCTCAAATTATGCCATTGCTTGATCTTGCGGGGTCACTAATATTCGTGGTACTGCGGTTCCACACTGCCCAAAAAGAGGCAACATACGTACGTTAGATTGTTGACATTACGGAAGGTCATCAGTCTCCGCCCATCGTGCCCGTAAGCACTGGTGGGGCCAGCATCCTAGACGCATGGCAGGGTTCCAAAAAGAGGACCCCTAGGGTGGTTCTGGTATAGTCACTTGCGGGTGATCGGTTCAGCGAGCAGAAATTGTACTCCTTTCACTTTTAATGTCTGGAGCTTTTTAATATGATTATCATTCCCTCCTTACTCATATGTGTAGTAGGAGCCTTATTGTTGTTTTCCCTACTTGCGGGTTGGAATTATTATTGACAAACCTTTCAGGTGTATAAATCCTTGGTTTAGTCCCGATGTTGCGGCATCTTCAGAAACCTTTGTTATTCTTATCCTATTCATACTTTTGTCCTAATTCAGTGGGTTTTTACATCCTACTGAGTGTTTCTATGAAATACTCATGCATCCTCTGATGCAGGCGCAAATGGAAATTGAGAGCAGGAAGTTGCAGTAGTGAAGCGGTCGCAGGAGCCGTGAAGATTTAGAGTTTATATTATTTGCTTTGCTTATTTTGATGCTTATGACCTTTAATGGCAATTGTGTGCCATAGATTTATAGGTTTATTTGATTTGACTTTCTTAAATGGATTATCAGTATTATTAAGTAAATTTCCATTCCATAGTATTCATTAATGTTTGTATGTGTATTGCACTGATTATGGGCATGTCCGATTACACATCCTTTTGAGATGATCGTAATTGGTGGTTAATTCGACAGTTCGGTCTAGCGCCCGAGATTCTCTACCTCCAAATGTATATCATTGATTGGCTTCCGCACTCCGTTCGAGGTATGGGATTTCGGGGCGTGACACGATGAGTCGATTTCCATGCAGTTATCGTGATTATACGATAGCTGGATCGCGATCGAGTAATCGGGTTTGCGATCGAGTAATCGGGTACACGGTACACACATCTATCGAGTAATCGATTAGTCGATTTCCATGTGGTTATCATGATTATACGATAGATGGATCGCGATCGAGTAATCGGGTACACAGTACACACATCTATTGTTGGTACGATTACTTGATAGATATGTTTACCTGTACCCGATTACTTGATCGCGATCCAGCTATCGTATAATCACGATAACCACATGGTTATCGTGATACTGCCCGATCATCTCGAAAAGAAGAAGTAATGATTAATCAAATTATAGATCAAGTAGTCGGCAGAAACAAAAGATAATAAAACTGTTAAAATTGCCAAAAAAAGAAGCAAATTGACAGAAAAGCGGAGAACGAAAACATATAAAGGGAGAAAACCAGACGATCTGACAGATTCAAATTCAAACTTCAAAAATAAAAAAACTAGGGCTGTTTCCTTACAATCTGTTAGGGCAAAATTTGGGAGTATGATTTTGTCTCTTAATGTATGTCAATTTAATGTACAAAAATATATAGGGTATGTGAGAGGAAAATGGGGTATATGTACGAATTAGGTACATGCTCAAATTGGGCTATATGAGGAGATTGAGAGGAGACAATTCCAAGATGAAGCTCAAGGAATCTCAAGGAAAATAAAGATTGCAAAAGCCCAAGACAAAATGTGGAGCACACTACAAAGAGAAGGCCCAACACAAAGAAGAGAAGGCACACCACAAAGAGAAGGCCCAACACAAAGAAGAGAAGGCACACCACAAAGCCCATTATCAAAACACTGCCCATTGTAGGCCCATAGCTTTTGGATAAAATTGGTTGGGTTCAAGGTATTCCAAGAAAAACCCACTAACCAAAGTGATCCAAAGCTTCTTCCAAAGCCCACCTAAGTTCCTTAGGAAAAGACACATAGAAAAAGCCCATTTGTAAAATGGGCTAATGGGCTAAAAGAACCAACCATAGATCTTAGATCTAATGGTAAGACCAAAGTGATCTCAAGTGATCCCAAGTGATCCAATGACACAACCATAGATCATTGATCTATTGGTTGAACCAAAGTGATCCCAAGTGATCCTAAACCATCCCAAGAAGGATCTTTGCCTATAAATAGACCTCTATACTTCTCCTCTTGGGCATGGATTTTGACTAGTCTCTTGGGCTTAGCTTGGCTCTCCTCTCCTCATCTTTAGCTAAGCTCTTGAGTGCTAAGTCATTCCATCAATGGATCTTCACTTTCTCTCTTTTGTATAGCTTGCTTCTTGAGTTCCTACTCTATATGAAGTCTATACCTAAAAAGAGAACATACTTCTCTATCTTATAGAGAATATGAAAAGTGAATTCATGGAACACCCACCTTGTTCTTAAGCTACTAAGTTCTCTTATGTTATCATTGAGTCATAGCTTAAGGAAGCACATATCCTTTTACTGATTTCACTTGGTTTTCCAAGGAGCCACTTGTAGAAGTGATTGTGCTTGTGGGTTATTCTTCTTCCCTTTCAAGTTTTCACCGGAATCTATCCACATAACTTGAGGAAGAAAGAATGTTCCATATGGCCCAAGTTTCTTAGATACTCTATGATCCAACCTTAGAGAAACCAATCCCTTGTCCAAAAAGCCTCCACAATTTCGGAGCATCATTAGGTGAATCCAAGGGTGGACAATCGAAGGCCATTAGCTCAATACTAGTTTGAGCAAACCGGGTATGATATCTAACATCCTCCCGACAAGGGTATGTACTCTAACTTATTCTCTTAATTAGAGTAATACTTTTATCCTCTCTCTATGCTTGGTTGAGTGTAGTAAACCGTAGGGTTTAGACACGTGTGAGGAGACGGGTTCTTATAACCCGTAGTGAGAGGGAGTACTCTCACTGTGAGTGGTTTGGGGTTAACCTTTGTGTAAAACCCTTGGTCAGGACATACCATTAAGTCCTTGGTTTGGGGTAAGCCTTTGAGTAAAACCCTTGGTTTGAGATTAACCATGAAAATCTCTGGTTAGAGGTGAACCAAGAAAACCTTTGTAAGAAGTTGTGGGTGAACTAAAAACCCTCACTTAGTGGATGACGGAGGTTCCTTGGATTAGGTGCTTCAAGAGTGGACGTACCCGTTGAAGCGAGTTGCTTCGCGGCGAACCACTATAAATCCTTGTGTGATTAATTGTGTTTGCTTATTTTGCATATTATTTTACACATACTCACACACACTTTCCACACCTCTTAAGTCTCTCTCATTCATGCGCTTCCAATTGCTTACTAAAATGAGATTGTTGTATGGAATGATTGTTTAAATTAATATCCGTTAGTAAAATAGAGTGAGTCTTTTAAGTGGTTGTCCTATTCACCCCCCCCCCCCCCCTCTAGGACCTAAAGAGCACTTTCAAGTGGTATCGGAGCAAGGTCACTCTTACTAAGGTGATAGCATCTTGAGTGTGATCCAAGTGCTCTTAATGGCTAGATTCGAGAGCTCGTCCACTACCAAACCTCCTCCATTTGATGGTAGTAACTATGCATATTGGAAAAATCGCATGAAGACCTTCTTGAAGGCTCCTGATGAATTAGCATGGTACTGCGTAGAAAATGGTTGGAAACCACCCACTGAAACCATAGAAACAAATGGGATTACCACTGAGCATCCCTTAAATATACTTAGGTGGTCTGAGATGGATAAAAAATTGAGTATGGGAAATAACAAAGCTCTTAGTGCCATTACTTGTGCTGTATCCCCTGATGAGTATAAACGTATATGTTTGTCTGAGAGTGCCAAGGAAGCTTGGGATATTTTAGAAGTGTCTCATGAAGGAACTAGTTTAGTTAAGAAGTCTAAACTCCAACTCCTTGTAACTAGGTTTGAAAACATCAAAATGGGAGAAGATGAAACATTCATGGAATTCTATTCTAAACTTAATGATATTGTAAATTCCATGTGGGGTCTTGGTAAAAAATTACCTGAACCTGAGATTGTAGACAAAATCCTTAGGTCTCTCCTACTTAGATTTTCTCCTAAAGTGACAGCCATTGGGGAATGTAGAAATACTGACCTAATGAAAGTAGAAGACTTAGTTGGCTCTTTACAAACCTATGAATTTCAACTTCCCACACAGACTAAAAAATCTGTAGCTTTGAAAACCTCTAGCAAACAAAGTCAAGAGTCTGATGATGAGATGGATGAAGAAATTGCTTTCCTTGCTAAAAAATTTGCTAAACATTTTAATGGAAGATTTAGAGGGAAAAGATTTTCTAAAACTAAACCTATAGAAAACTCAAAAAGAAAAACTAAATCAACCTCAAGAAACATTGAATGTTATAATTGTCATGGTCTTGGTCATATTGCTACTGAGTGTCCATCGAAACAAAAATTTAAGAGAAAGGAAATAGCAGCTAAAGCTTCATGGGATGAATCCTCAGAAACTGAGGAAGACTCAGAAGATTCATCTGACCAAGATGAGGTAGAATCTTTAAAAGTCTTTATGACCTCCTCACCAATCACTAATGACTTATCCAAGGTAGAAATGCCAAAAGAAGATTCATCTCAAAGTGATTCAGATTCACTTACCTCTAGCAATGACAATAATGACCTTCAAAGTTCATATAATTCTTTAGTCAAAGAAAGCATTGAAATGACTAAGAAGATCACTATGTTAAAAAGGGAAAATCTTAAGAAAGAACTTGATTTTGCTATGAATGATAGGCAAACACTAGAAATTGATAAGTTAAAAAATGAATTGAAAATTAGTGAGGAGAGGCAGAAGGAATCCCATTTAACTGCTGTTAAACGAATTATCAGGTATGTAGGAGAAACCTCAGATCTAGGGCTCTAGTATCCATATGACACTTGTACTACTCTAGCTGGATACTCAGATGCAGATTGGGCAGGCAACTTAGTTGATAGAAAATCCACAAGTGGTGGATGTTTCTATGTTGGAAACTGTCTAGTTGCCTGGCATAGCAAGAAGCAAGCTTCTATTTCTCTGTCTACTGTAGAAGCTGAGTATATTGCCACCGGTAGCAGTTGTGCTCAATTATTATGGATGAAGCAAATGCTTCAAGATTATGGAATCCAACCAGCGACCATGAGCATATACTGTGACAACACTAGTGCTATAAATATTTCCAAAAATCCTGTTCAACATTCACGCACTAAGCACATTGATATTAGGCATCATTTCATTCGTGAATTAGTTGAAGATAATATAGTTGCACTAAAATATGTTTCTACTGATAATCAACTAGCTAATATTATGACTAAACCACTGGATTTGCTTAGATTTACTAATCTTCGAAAGTCCATTGGAATTTGTGCTAGTTAGATTAGTTTCATATTTTTTTCTCTTTCTTTTTGTTTTGTTTTGTTGTGTTTGCTTTTGTTATGGTTAGTTTTTTTTTTCAACAAAAAAAATTGGAAAATGAAAAATGAAAAATTTAAAATCTCCTAGATTTAATTCTTGTAGATAATTTCTTAAAGCTAGTAGGTTTTAAAAAAAAATGAAAAATGAAAATCACCATTATTTTGGTTTGGGAATCATTAGAGTTACTAATCTCTTAGGATTGTAACTAAGGCATTCATTGGTTATTTTCCCATTTTATTAATGATGTATGTTTTGATCCTATGTGCCTATGCTTTCATGCTCCATTTATGTACTTCTCATTGCTATGCTTTAATGTCATTTCTCTATTAAGTACTTTGATCTTAATGTACTCTCTTGCTTATGCTTTAAATGCTAAACCTCTCGTTGTGACAATTTTAATGTATGCCTCTCGTATATTCTATGCAATTCTTTATCTAAACTTTGCCAATTTGATTAACAAAAAGGGGGAGTACATGTCCCACCTATGGATGAGATTTTTCATGAATATAGGTCCAATTGGCATGTGCTTAGGGGGAGCTTCTAAGGGAGAGTTGCTACTAAGGGGGATTGCATAATTAGAGAGAACTGCAACTAAGGAAAGTTGCTAATTGTGCCTATAAGTTGTGTAAGAATTTTTGTCATTCAAATTGACAAGGGGGAGCTTGTTAGGGCAAAATTTGGGAGTATGATTTTGTCTCTTAATGTATGTCAATTTAATGTACAAAAATATATAGGGTATGTGAGAGGAAAATGGGGTATATGTACGAATTAGGTACATGTACAAATTGGGCTATATGAGGAGATTGAGAGGAGACAATTCCAAGATGAAGCTCAAGGAATCTCAAGGAAAATAAAGATTATAAAAGCCCAAGACAAAATGTGGAGCACACTACAAAGAGAAGGCCCAACACAAAGAAGAGAAGGCACACCACAAAGAGAAGGCCCAACATAAAGAAGAGAAGGCACACCACAAAGCCCATGATCAAAACACTACCCATTGTAGGCCCATACCTTTTGGATAAACTTGGTTGGGTTCAAGGTATTCCAAGAAAAACCCACTAACCAAAGTGATCCAAAGCTTCTTCCAAAGCCCACCTAAGTTCTTTAGGAAAAGACACATAGAAAAAGCCCATTTGTAAAATGGGCTAATGGGCTAAAAGAACCAACCATAGATCTTAGATCTAATGGTAAGACCAAAGTGATCTCAAGTGATCCCAAGTGATCCAATGACACAACCATAGATCATTGATCTATTGGTTGAACCAAAGTGATCCCAAGTGATCCTAAACCATCCCAAGAAGGATCTTTGCCTATAAATAGACCTCTATACTTCTCCTCTTGGGCATGGATTTTGACTAGTCTCTTGGGCTTAGCTTGGCTCTCCTCTCCTCATCTTTAGCTAAGCTCTTGAGTGCTAAGTCATTCCATCAATGGATCTTCACTTTCTCTCTTTTGTATAGCTTGCTTCTTGAGTTCCTACTCTATATGAAGTCTATACCTAAAAAGAGAACATACTTCTCTATCTTATAGAGAATATGAAAAGTGAATTCATGGAACACCCACCTTGTTCTTAAGCTACCAAGTTCTCTTATGTTATCATTGAGTCATAGCTTAAGGAAGCTCATATCCTTTTACTGGTTTCTACAAGTGGCTCCTTGGAAAACTAAGTGAAACCAGTAAAAGTTATGTGGATAGATTCCTCAAGTAAACCGGGTATGAGCCAGTAAAAGGATATGAGCTCAATACTAGTTTGAGCAAACCGGGTATGATATCTAACATCCTCCCGACAAGGGTATGTACTCTAACTTATTCTCTTAATTAGAGTAATACTCTTATCCTCTCTCTATGCTTGGTTGAGTGTAGTAAACCGTAGGGTTTAGACACGTGTGAGAGAGACGGGTTCTTATAACCCGTAGTGAGAGGGAGTACTCTCACTGTGAGTGGTTTGGGGTTAACCTTTGCGTAAAACCCTTGGTCAGGACATACCATTAAGTCCTTGGTTTGGGATAAGCCTTTGAGTAAAACCCTTGGTTTGAGATTAACCATGAAAATCTCTGGTTAGAGGTGAACCAAGAAAACCTTTGTAAGAAGTTGTGGGTGAACTAAAAACCCTCACTTAGTGGATGACAGAGGTTCCTTAGATTAGGTGCTTCGAGAGTGGACGTACCCGTTGAAGCGAGTTGCTTCGCGGCGAACCACTATAAATCCTTGTGTGATTAATTGTGTTTGCTCATTTTGCATATTATTTTACACATACTCACACACACTTTCCACACCTCTTAAGCCTCTCTCATTCATGCGCTTCCAATTGCTTACTAACATGAGAATATTGTATGGAATGATTGTTTAAATTAATATCCGTTAGTAAAATAGAGTGAGTCTTTTAAGTGGTTGTCCTATTCACCCCCCCTCTAGGACCTAAAGAGCACTTTCTCAATCACGTCAATGAGAAAAGGGACTGTCGTCGACGACGGGCGGGCGGGGAAGGAGCCAATGGATATGGTGACGCAATAATTGACGTCCGACTCGGGGAGGAGGGAGGGTTTTGCGGCTGCAGGAGTTGCAAGAGGGAGGGGAAACTGGTTTCTTTGGGGGGGGGGGGGGGAGTCGCGTGAGAGACGGTCAGAGGAAGATGATGGAGCACAGGAATGATGGCGGCTGGGATAAGAGTGACCGATGAATGGGAATGTGAAAGGGCAAAAAACCTAAAAACGAGAGGGAGGGGCAATGATCGTTTAAATATAAAACCCTTGCAAGTGCACAAGGCAATTGTACTACAGTGAGTATTAAAGGGTTGTCGAACCTCAGGGACGGATTAATATTCTACCAAATTCAAGAGAAAAGCAGCAGTTTTTATTTAATCTAGAGAAAAGCAATGAATCTTTAATTAAACTAAGCTGAGATTAATCAATAGGAGAAGTACCAAGGCTTTGAATCCACCACAATAGACTAGTGTATCGTCTCTCTCTCTCTTTTGAATTCAGATTTCCAGTTGGCTAGTGTATTCCTCTCGGACATACACTTGTCAATTCAAATTATAGTGCCCTCCTCTCGGATGTAACACATAAATCTATTAAAACATGGAACTGTGATTTATCTCTCTCGAGTATAAACCAATGAGACTTTATTAATATGTAACACTTCAGAGCCCTTACGTTCCTCTCGGACACGCAAGTGCTCTTTCAGATTGAAATCTACAAAGATCCACTCTTGTCTCTCTCGAGTACAAAGAATAAACTCTAATGAATTAACTTTTATTGCATAACAAAGATTCATACACCAACTAGAATAAAAACATAATATGAGAGAAAGAAACAATACACCCAATCAGTTGGGTTTCATCTACGCCTTGGAAGAGAGTCTAGCCAAGCATGGGAAGAGAATCCATCAACAAGTTCTTCATCTTCTTCTTCTTCTTCTTCTTCCTTTGCTCTAGCCTCCAAGGACTCCAAAAGAACTCAAAACTCTATTCTTGCATACCCCATACGTTCTCCCTTAAGGCATATATATAGGGGTGAAGGAAAGCCCTCAAATCCCCTTCCAAATCCGAGTCAAAATAGGGTTAAATTGCATTTTCCGTATGCACCGATCGATCGCCCGTATAGAACGATCGATCGCCTTGCGAACGCTGCCGAACGAAGCCGTTTTCCTTTGTTAATTGCTTCCGATCGATCGTATGGCGAACGATGCCGGACGAAGCCGATCGATCGTTTTTACTGTCTTCGCAAGTCCAAAAATTCCAGTAGATACGATCGATCGTTTTGGTGTCCGATCGATCGTTTTCTCCAATGTAGTGTTTTCACGCGGAAGACGCGATCGATCGCGTAAGGATGCGGTCGATCGTTTTTACTATCCGGAATCTTCAAATGACTATAACTTTTTGCTCCAAACTCCGAATTGCGCGTGGTTGGTGGCGTTGGAAAGCTGACATCTTAAACTTTAACATGAGACCTGAATCAGTCCAATTCGATATTTGTACACGGAGTTATGATAATTTGACCATTGAAGTCCGTTTTCGCCATATTTTTGCATCTTTGCTCTCATTTCCTACAAAAACCAAAAACTATATTAAAGTAGTAGTTATTCTAACCAAACACTAGCATAAATATAAGTTTAGGAGATAATAAAATGCATATTTCATGTATAGATCAGGCAACCCGTGATATTTTCGTCAGGCTGATTCTCACTCGAGGGAGAATCAGCCTTTCAGGGGTGAAAAGTAATAATTTGTCACCTTTCACTGTTAGCAGCTACTATTCAGCCTTTCAGTAAACAAACACAAAACATGTGATAGTTGAAAATTTTCACCTATAACCGTCACCGACCATTTTTCGGCCTTTCAGCTTCCAAACACTTTTCACCCTGAAAGGTGAAAATTTTAACCTTTCAGGGCTGAAAAATTATTTTTTCAGCTTCCAAATGCACCCAAAGTATCATGTTTGCGGATTAAAGTTTACACTTTCAATGAATGGAAGAGATAATGGGCCTGCTAGCTAGTCATAAGGCCCATTCATCACAAAATACTCTGTAGTCCCTGCTAATGGGTAATAACCACTTTGACTCCTAAGTCCCTACATAAAAATCTCTGCTTCGTAGTATAATAACCGTCTACTTCCCCTGACCAATGAAGCTCATCTAGATTGGAAAATAGACCAGGCCTTACACCTGACTTTGTCATGGAAAATCGTATCGCCGATATATCGCACCGATATATCGGCGATATTTGAAATTTTTTTAAAAAATGATATTGAAACTATTTTTTAAAAAAACTATTTTTTTTAAAAAAATAATTTTTTAATTCATGTTTGTTTTCTATCCTAATAGGCATATTTTGAAATTTATTCTTTGTTTAAATTAGTATAACTCATTTTAGAAGTTAGATTGTGAAAATATACGGTAAAAACTAGTTTTTGACTACCGATATTTTTTTACACAATATCTCCGATATGTCTGCGATATTTCGTCTCTTTGGCTGACCGATATTTTACCGATATCCGATACGACATTCGATGGACTTTGCTCCTTCAAGGCCAAAAAATGCGGATTCAAATGAGCAAACTCTTTTTTTTATGGCCCCAAAGTCCAATAAATTTACTCATTTTCCAGCACAAACGTGCATCATTGGATGGAAGGACTAGTTAAGAAAGCCATTAAACAGTTGACCCTTGGGGCTTAAAAGTAGTTGTCGAACTCCTAGGGCCGGCCATAACATACACAGTGCGTAAGCACACCTACCATCAAGAGGACATCCCACGAGAGATTTGCTTGATCTAGCATGTGAACTCCTATACTCTGATTCACAAACATTCAAATGAGTTGAACATTAAACGCCTATGGAACCCTATTTGGGAGTGTTTTTATATATAAGATGGTTTTGTCCCCACAACAGAAATCATCGTGACTTTTCATCCTAGTTTTCAAATTTGATCCATCAAGTATTTTAACCCGTTTGGTATATTTATATTATTTTTCAAAATTGAAAAAATAACCTGTTTAATAAGCCAACTTTTCCTAATGGGTCCCATGCAATAAGTGGGTAGCAAAACGTACTTTCTGTCATCTACCGGTTCCCAATGCATTTTCATAGTTGAAACCATGGAATTCCATATCGGCGATATATCGCCGATATATCGATATCGGGCCCCACCCGATAAAACGAGACGAATAAATATCGGATTTTTGAATTTTTTCAAATATCGCCGATATATCGGTTTCGGACCGATATATCGCTATTTAATAATAAAATAATATTTTCGAAAAAAAATTCGAAAAAATTTTTTTTTTAAAAAAAGTAACTTTCCCACTTGTTTCCCATCCTAATATGCATATTTTAAAATCTATGCTTTGTCTAAATTAGTATAACTCATTTTAGATGCTAAATTATGAAATATATGGTAAAAACTAGTTTTTGACCACCGATATTTTTTTACAAATATCTCCAATATATCTCCGATATTTTGTCTCTTAAGCCGACCGATACCGATATCCGATACGGAATTCCATGGTTGAAACACACAACGGTATTTTGATTTCAAAAAAATTCAAAGAAGGGAGTTGGACCTTCACTATATTATAAAAACTAAGCGCCAAACACCTTCCAAGCCCATTCCCCGTCTTCAATCTCAGAAAAAGACAAAAAAAACCTCCTAGAAAGCACTCCCAAACATCCTGTTAGGGATGGAACTTGGGTCGGGTTTTTACCCGACCCGACAAGACCCGGCCTTATTGGGCCGGTTCTGGGATTGCTTATGCAATATCCGGTTCCGGGTTTGAAAGAGGAACCGACCCATCGGGTAGGGTCGGGTCCGGGTTTTCATGTAAAACCCAGACCCGACCCGTGTATCATATACTCGGACTCGTATTTACTTTTTTATGAATATTTTTTGGGGCGAAAGCACTAGTATCTCTTGATTTGAATGGTTTGGATTTTTATGAATATATATTATTAATAAAAAATTAAAAGAGTTAATAGTTTAATGTATATGACATTGAAAATATAAAAAGTTTTGGTACCGGGGCGGGGCGGGTTTGGGTTTCAAGTTCTGGTACCGGGGCGGTTCCGGGTCTTTGAAACTGGACCCGTGGTAGGTTTGGGACGTTTCTGAGTTTGAAGAATTAAAATGGTTCCGGGGCCGGGTATGCCAATACCTGACCCAAACCCACCCGGGTTCCATCCCTACACCCTGTAGTCTTCTTGGGGTAAGGTTTTTTATGTACCCTCTTTTTCTTTGTTTCATTCTCTTTTTAATAATTAGGTTGGGGTCTTTGACACCATTAAACCCCTTCTTCAAAAAAAAAAAAAAGGCTTTACATCAAGCAAGGGACACCATTGAATTTCCCATTTTAATCACTCATCTGTCTAGCTTCTCACATGCTAATCTAGGAGAAGTAATGGGGTATTGTTCATATAGGCATATGTAGAGCATTTTTCGAAATCAAATTGAGATAAGTTTTTGTGAACCCTGTATTTCAATGTATCTTTTTTGTTAACTTTTCTAGTGTTTATTCTATGTCAAAGGCATTGATGACTATTTATACAGTTTTGGTCCATCATGTGAACGAGATCAGGCTGATGTAGAATGTCTAATCTTACCATTCTTAATTTGATGTTCTTAAGTATGCACCGGCAGAGAAGTAATTGAACATTTTTTTTTGGCATAAGTAACTGAGCAAGTTGATAGCGGAAAAACGAGGGAAAACAATGAACTTGCAGCAAATCTTGACTTGCCAAACTAATTGAGCAAGTTTGGTACCTGTAATTATCATTTAATTTGGCTGGCTTTGTACAACCAAGGCTCTTCTAGCTGGTCTAAGACTCTATAAAGTCTATATATTTCCTTCTTCAACCAAACAGTATCAATTGACCACTGCCAAACACTGACTAGCCCTGACTAAAATATGAACGACCTTGTTAGGTTAAGTGATTTTCAATGACGTGTATGAGCGGCCATCACGGGTCTACTTGGCCTGAAATAGGCTTCTAGCCATTAAATATCTTAAATATATATATTGACAGCTTTGGATTTCACCATGCCAACAAATTGTCGTCCCTTTGTTTAGCCCTCTAAAGTCCATCACGAAACAGCTCAACTCCATCACTAGAAACAGGGAGAGAGAGAGAGAGAGCTCATAGTAGTGTATATATTCATGAATTATGACATGTAAATGTAAATGTGTATAAGTTAATATTTTCATTTGAATCATTTATTGATCGTAACATAGATGTTTGGAAGATTCCAACGTACGTGCTTCTGTGAGCCCTCTTCAAAATGGTGCACTGATAAGCTTTGTCACTATCCAAAAAATCCAACAACAATAATGGAGTTTCTCGTGACAAAAGTGAATGAGTGATCATGTGGGTTATCCTTTCTTATTCATCATCTTCATAAGAATATGGTAAGACAGCAGGTGCAAAGGGTCTATTGAACTACAAATAATCAGTGTATATCAAGAAGATAAAGACATGTTGAGTCAGAAAATGGTCCTCAAATAAATCACATCTCCATTGTCATATATGACTTTAATATGGAAAAATACTACATCCTGAATGTTCGGTGTATATACTTCATTTCCGACACCATCCATTGTTTTCATCTTCTTCTCCTCTTCTACACTGTTTCCATTATGATTGTTGTGGCCACAATTGGGCTTCTTACTATGTACTGTCCCCCATCTTCCACCCAACTTAGAGAACCATGATCCACCACCTTCTTTACACTTCCCTGCTGCTTCTCCACTTTTAAGACAAAGCTCAATTTCTCGTCCTTCTCTTTGAAAAACAGATTATCTGGAGTTATAGTTACACTATAACCCAGCAGCGGGGACACCTTAGCACGGTATACTGACTGCGGGCTCCCCACGTTTGTAACCGTTCGTTGAAATTCTTGAACGGCCGGAGAGAGGTCTGTTCCATCGAAGAAGGCCATAAAGGAAGGGTAGTTGAGATCCGGAGATGAATCAGAGCAATTGTATGAAGAGTTTCTGGTGATCATTTGGAGCTGCGCCTTAGTGAAGTTCATGGAGCAGATGAACCTGAGGTAGTCTTGTGCATTGGCATGATAGATGAGTCCGGGATCCATGGCCTTGTTGGGGTCTATCTGACCGGACCCAATGGCTAAGGGAGTGGTAGGGGTCCCAGCTAAGCCAAATTCCTCGATTGGGTTTTGCGCATTGTCCACAGACCTCGCCGTTGTCATCATCGCCGATCGGATGGCCGCCGGTGACCATGTAGGATGGATGGCCCTGAGCAATGCAGCCACCCCGGAGGCATGGGGACATGCCATGGATGTCCCGGATATGATGTTGAAATCGTTGTGGATAGTAAGATTGCCGATCTCCGCTATGGGTGAGTTCCGGGCCCATGATGCCAAGATCAGCGATCCGGGTGCAGCGACGTCGGGCTTAAGGATTGTGGGGGCGGATGGAGATGGACCCCGAGAAGTGTAGACGGCAGCCGATGGGGCTGGCTTAATGCCTAATAGGGTTCTTCGAAAGGCCAAACTTGCCGTGGGGTTTGAACTTTGGTTGATGTAGTCCAAGATGGCCTGGCCCTCCTTGGGGTTCACAATGGTCCCTGGGAATGTAAATTCACTGAAAATATCAGTATATGTTGTGTTGGATATGAAGATTGCTGCAGCCACTTTGGCCTTTTGGACTGTCTCGATTTGTTCAGATACACTCCCAATTTGGTTCACACACACAACTGTCTTATGTCGACCAACGTCCTTCAGCAGTTTTTCTTTGTCACAAGATTGCAACACTAAGGGTCTCTGATAATCAATGGCTGACGAGTTGCGGTAATACATCGAATCACCAATGACAGAGGTGCCAGTGCCGAGTGTGACCACTCCGGTGAACTTCCGATCGACGGTTGTCGCCCCAATAGTTGTTAGCCATGGGGTCCCGTTGTGTAGGGTCGCCAAGTCTGGTCCTTCATTACCGGCTGATGATACAACCATAATTCCCTTCTCCATGGCTGCATAAGCGGCAATGGCGATGGGATCACCATGAAGGGGGACCCCGTCTAATCCAAGGGAGATCGAGATCACGTCGACACCGTCGGCTATCGCCTGATCGATCCCCGCAATGATGTCCGACAGATAGCCACCTTCTTCCCATAACACCTTGTATGCAGCTAGCCTAGCAAGCGGTGCCATACCCTTTGCAGTGCCTGGCGCATAGCCAAAGAAGGTTGCTCCTTCGACAAAGTTGCCACCGGCGGTTGACGCAGTGTGGGTGCCATGGCCGTCGGTATCCCTCGGCGAGTTCATTGAAATGGTGAGGTTGGGATTGCTGGCCAACAGTCCCTTGTTAAAGGATCGGGCACCAATCAACTTCCCATTGCACATAGAAGAATTGAACATGGTACCCTCTTCACATGCGCCTCTCCAATTTGGTGGGGCCGGGCCCATCTCCTTGTCATGGAAGCTCTGGCTCTCTGGCCATATCCCAGAGTCTATCACCCCAATGATCACATCCTTGCCGAAGTTGGCTGCTGGCCAAGCGCCCACAGTCGAGCTCAGGCCGAGGAACTCCGACGTGTGGGTGGTGTCGACAGTGACGAGCTGGTCCCGGTGGTACGAAACGAATCCATGTGACCTGACTAGTGTCTGTAGCTGAGAATCAGTGAGGCGAGCACTGAAGCCCTGGACAGCATGGTGGTAAGTGTATAGGACCTCTGGAGCCGAAGCAGAGCCGGCCATTGCCATGGTGGAGGAATACCAACTGCGGTGGTCGGAAAAAGCTTTCGGCATGGCCGAAGTGTCCATGTGGATGATATATGTGGCGACATCTCCCTCCGTTGATCCGAGATGGATGACGAGGATAAAAAAATGTAGGAAGAGGGGCAGGAGAATTGCCATGGTCAGTTCACTGTTCTAGTGTATAACTGCATGGATAAGGGGAAGCCATGAACTTCTTTATATAATGCTTCAAGGATACGGGTGAAGAGGAGGGAATCATTCAGTCTATGGAGGCCAGATAAGTCTCATCTTTGTAGAGTAGGGTTGAATTCGGTTGCCTTTTGTGGATGTTTGAAGAAAAATAGTAAATAATGTGAGCCATTAGCTAGCTAGAGCCAAGAGTAACACACATTGGCTACAGCCAAATCATCTCAGCTAGAGCCAGGATTCCATTAAAGTACCAACATGGTTTGTTTGCTACTAATGATGATAATTAGCTAGGCCAGCATTTTGGTTGGCTCCTGTTTGGTTGGTTCACTAGGTGGACCACTAATATACCACTGTATAGCTGTTATGACTAGAATTACATTACTTGGAATCGAGGGCACTCTGCTGAATGTTGAGAACAAATAAGGATGTTTCTACTTTTTCTTGGTTTATTGGACGGTAGTAGATCCTCAAAATTGGGCTGAATTTCATGTGATCCATACATATGAAAAGAACAATCCAAAGAAGATAGGCCAAACCAGCTAGCATGTGGACCAACAAACCGCACCCAATTTCTTATGGGATCTATCAGGATATGGTTATGGGCCTTCAAGCACGTGCCAAGCAGCCCAAGTAAAACAAGTTTAATAAAAGTTTTATAACTTCCGTTTAACTTGCAGTTAGGAAAATGATGCGAACAATAGAATCAGACGCAACTGCCTTTCTCTGCAAATTGCAGGGAGATGTAAGCATAACATGACTATAGTTGATTCATAGATTATCGTATGCCATGCCTTGTGTACTATCGGAAACATAGTATGCGGTTTTGGTACTAACGTAGTGTACTTTGGTACTTATTAATGTAATACCAACATAACTGTGCTAGAAGCCTTGAAAGTGAACGTACACCATGTTACTTATTAAACATAGTGACATACTTGTGGCTGCTAGATGCTAACCGTCGTAGTCCTCTACGTCAGTGGGCTTATATCATTGTTTTCATCATCATCATTATTACTACTTTATTACTATGGTATTTACAAGGGGTATCTGAGTCCTTAATGTCCAAATGGAAAGGGTAGAGCAACCGGCCTCTTAGAGCACCATATCCACATACAAGGCCCAACCTTCATACATATGAGGTAAATCAGGATATAATCGGGTGAGTGGGTGACTAATAAAGTGGGGTTAAAATTAGATCTTATAATTATTCCAAAAACTATCATAGTGATCGATACGTTGATGGCTGACCTTATCGAGCATTATAGTTACTATACCAAGCAGTGTAATATACCATATATAATGTAGTTGTAGACTTGGGGTATAGTTCATGATAGGCAAAGTTTAACTAGGAATTGCAACTAACAATTTACGGCCATGGTTGAAAGTTGGAAAGATATCAGACATTAACTACATGGTTTAAGTGAAGCCAAGCTCTAGAATGATCAGCAATCTTGATCAGCTTGGCTCGCTCATATAGTGACGTGCTTATGGCCATGGATGGGGACTGCCCCGTGATCTGTACTTTGTAAGTATTCTACAGCCCTCAACTTGTTAAAAGCGATGGCCACAACAAACGTAGCTCTTCTTTCTCTTTCAAAGGTGGTGGAATCACGGGCATGCCGAGGTCATTTGGTGCTCAATTGGATGGTCCTACAGCTTTGGGATCTAGCATGACTAAGACACCAACGTCAACATATTAGTAGAAACTGTGAGGCACACGCAACAAGAACAGGTCTTAAGGGTTTAGGGCCCGGCCCCAAAAGAATGGACATTGTCCATGCGTGGTGCGCCTTAACTGTATTGGAACATGTATGATGAGGTCCCCATCCTTCGCATTTAGTGGCGTGACTTGAGTCTAACTTTTAAGTGGACGCTCCACCGTTCTGTTAATTGCCGCAACATATGCATGAGAGGTACATGTATAAAGTTATATTCCCTTGTCCAGTCAAGTATAACCAA